>PVIC010014574.1:0-36316 GCA_004025085.1 Thryonomys swinderianus | reverse complement strand
CAAATATTTGGAAAACAAACAACACACTTCTAGATAACCTATTTGTCAAAAAAGAAATCAAATTGAAATTTTAAAGTATCTTAACTGAAGGAAGTAAAACCATTACCAGTTAAAACAGTGTTTTGATGGACATTTATAGCACAACATATCATTATTAGAAAAAACAACACTTGCCAATTTTAAGTTTCTAACTTAAACTTGAAGAGTAAATAAAGCTAAAAGTAAATAGAAAAAAATAAAATAATATAAATCAGAGTGAAAACCAGCAAACCAAAAAAGTAGGGGTGGAGATGTTGATGAAACCTAAATTTGGGTCTTTGAGCAAGTGAATAAAATCAGAAAAATTTGCAGGAAGTGTAGCTTCGTAGAATGCTTACCTAGTGTGCAAAGGGCTCTGAGTTCAATCCTCAGTACTAAAAGAAAAATCTGGCTACACTGATTTGGCAAAAGAGAGAAGATAGCAATTACTAGTAAAGGAATGAGAATGGACACCTTGTACTCTTCCTATAGTTATTGAGCATAATGAAAGAATAAATTTGACAATAAATACAACTAAAATGAATCAGAAAAATCATCCAAAGACATGAACAATCAAAAATTACTCAAAAAGAATTTGGTAACCTAAAAAGTCCTATATCTTGGGGCCGGAGGGTTAGCTCAGTGGTTCCGGCGCCTGCCTTGCAAGCATAAGGACCTGAGTTCGATCCCTGGTTACCACGTATAATGCTGGGCGTGGTGGCTCACGCCTGTAATCCCAGCACTCGGGAGGCAGAGACAGGAGGATTGCTGAGTTCGTGGCGGCTTGCCTGGGCACCATAGTGAGCTCAGGGCCAGCCTGAACTACAAAGCAAGACCCTGTCTCCAAAAAAAGCAAAAAAAGCAAAAAAAAAAAAAAAGTCCTATATCTTATAGAAGAAAGAAAATTTTAATTAATAACTTCCCCATAAAGAAAATCCCATGTCCATTTAGCTCAACTTGTGTGTTTTACCAAGACTTTAAGGAAGAAATAATACCAAATGTAAGAGGAGAAAATACTTCCCAACACATCCTTTAAGACCAGAAAAACCCTGCACCAAAAATCAGACATAGGAAGCTTAAGAAAATTAGTTTAATATTCCTCATGAATGTAGATGAAAAAATTCTTAAACTTTACTGTAGCAAGTCAGCGACAACAAATCAAAAAGGTAATATGTCATAAAAATAGAGTTGGAAGGGCCGGGGATTCAGCTCAGTGGTTCCAGTGCCTTCCTTGCAAGTACAAGGCCCTGAGTTCAATCCCAGCAACCGCACACAATGCTGGGCATGGTGACTCACGCCCACGAGCAATCAATACCACACACTACAGTGCCAGGCATGGTGGCTTGCACCTGTAATTCCAGCACTTGGGAGGCAGAGGCAGGAGGATTGCTGAGTTCAAAAAAAAAAAAAAAAAGAGTTGGAAGATGCTTACAGAGAGATAGGTGGAAGAATTTATGAAGGAATTTCTGTAGTGTAAGACTTAACTGCATCTGAATGTTTGATAGGATGGAATCAGCACCCACAAAAGAATAATGTATTGCATATTTTTTTTTGAGACAGGGTCTCACTTTGTAGTTCAGGCTGGCCCTTAGCTCTCTATGTAGCCCAGGCAAACCTGGAGCTCAGCAATCCTCCTGCCTCTGCCTTTGGAGTGCTGGATTACAGGCGTGAGCCACCACACCCGCCACTGTGGTGTGTGGTACTAATTGCTGGTGGGTGTGAGTCACCATGCCCAGCATTGTATGTGGTTACTGGAGATTGAACTCAGGACCTTGTGCTTGTGAGGCAGGGGCTGGAACCACTGAGCTAAATCTCCAGCCTTGTATTGAAGTTTTTAGATAAGTTTATCAATTCTGAATGTTGTGCAGAGTTGATACACAAATCTAGAAAAGCCTCTATTCTTATTCTGCAGAGTTTCCATTTGGAGGAAAGGTGGGCATGGTACATCATCATCATCATCATCATCATCATCATCATCATCATCATCATCATCATCATCCAGGAAGCTCAGCTGGTGATTCACATAGGCAGCCATAGTTAAGAACTGTCCTAGAACACTGTTGGTGAACCTTTTAGAGGCCCAAACTGCTCATGGTACTAACATTCCTTTCCAGGCATGCATGTGGCCCTTCTGTGGACTGTTATCTGATGCTCTGTTGCAGGGGCGATGCTGAGGAAACTTGTCTCATGTGCTGAAAAATAGGTCTCTGTATGCCCAGTGAGGCATGTGTGTCACAGGTTTGCCACCACCGTCTTAGGTGATGTGAAGAGCTGAGATTCACAAGAATAGATGAAGCAGTTAGTCCACAGGCTCATGGAGAGCTGCTCACTGCAATGGAAGACAAGGAGGGAAGGAGAGCGGTGCAGTTTGACAGCTTGATGGTAGAATGTTACTGTGGATCCCAATGGTCTATGTTTCAAGGAATAGTATGTGTTTTTAGGAATGTTTCCACAAAGTGACTCCTGTGATTCTTAATCGAGCCAAACCAGATGCTGTTAGACAAAGAGAATTCACAGGAAACAAGAGTGAGGGAATTATACAGGGAGGAGTTCAGACAGGTAGCCAGGTATCCTGATCCTAGCACATCAGAACATCGTGTGTCTCATGGGACTTACTCTGTCCGACTAGAGTTGGGTTTGGAGTAATTCGGGAAGAAGCAGCTAGAGAATGTTTATCGGTCTTTCAGAGTGCTCCCTTTGGCAAAGCCCTTTGCCCTTGGCCCAGATTTATTTGCATGCAGCAAAGACTGATGGCTGAAAACTTCCCTACAGACAAATACTGGTACAAGTATGGTATTAGACCAATTTCTTTTACTGTAGTGAAATACTCAAGGCTGCAAACTTATAAAGAAAAGAGGTCTATTTAGCTTCAAATTTTGGAGACTTGAAGTCCAAACAGCATTGCATAGATTCTGAGGTGGCCATGGTTGCGTCAGCTCATGCTCAGTGGCATGGTGGTAAAAGCATGGAGGGGGGAGATCATACGGTGATACAGGAGTCAACTGGTAGTGCAGAGGAGGGGCAACTAACAACCTCCCACTAAGCCCCACATCTTGAAGACCCACCACCCCTTCACCTTGCTGTATTGGAGAGCAACCCTCCCATACATGAGCATACACATGAAATTAACAATCTGTGTTCCATTAACTTTGACAGTACTAGAATTCTAGGTCTAATAAATTAGACCGTTGTATGTTAGTGTCATGTTTGTTTTTTCAGATTAAGGGAAGAATAAAGAATATTTCACTGATATTTCAAACAACAACGCAGACCATCGCCAAAGCATTTTATTTTTCCTCCTTAACAATTTAGAAATCAACTTCCCCAGTCTTGGAAAGTTATTAATTATCATGGTTAGAAAGGTTATTTTGAAGACACTCCTGTGTTGATGTTGCTGATCTAGCCAAGTGGAACTTTTTAGGTTCCTTTCACTCTGAGAATTTTCCATGTGTTTTCATAACCAGGATGGGAAGAGGGTTTGGGGATTTTGCAAAACTCCCAACTGCAGGCTGCAGCCTTACAATGAATTTCTTGGGATGTTTATAACTATCCACACATGGATGTCTTTGCTTGGGGTACCATGGAACTTGAGATTCCAGAGAGGATTTTGACTGTGCTTGGGGATAAAATGAAAGGGACTTTGGCTGACTAAATCTAGTGCACTTTCTATTTCAAGTGTATGAACCAGTTAGCGTTTAAAAGGCAGGGTAATAACAAAATTTAATGAAAACAAGCTTCCAAACTAGAGAAATGTTTAAAGTACTCAGAAAGATGTGTTTTATCTGCCTCACTATAAAAGAGAGATGGTGCTTTTGTTCACCTGGAATCTGTGTTCGGTAATAAATTTGGCCAAGATTCCATCTGGTTTTCAAAATCTGTCCTTTCTACAGTGTATACGGTGCAGTGTGGCTCGTACAAGGCACTGGGGTTGGAGGAAAAGTACATATAGAATCACGTGGGATGGTAGTTTGCTAGCTTGTTCCTTGGCCACCTCCAAAATGTCAAGACTGGAGGTTGGGGTTCATTTTGAGGATGGCAGTGAATGAAGAGGAGAGGTAGGGCTATCAGTCAAGATTTTTAAAATTGCATTAGCATATAACTAACATACAGTGGAATGCATAGATACTAAACTAAACATACTGGTAGAATGATTTTTGTGAAGTATGTACACAGGTTGACCCACACTCATATCACAATACACCACATTTCCATAGTAGAGAAAGGTGCTCACTGCCCTTCCCAGTAAATTCTTCCTTCCTTCTTTCCAAAAGCAAACATAGATCTAATTTCTATTACCACAGATTTGTTTTGTCTCTTTTGGGTTTTCACCTAAGTGGAATCATACAGCATGCATTATTTTTTAAAAAAACCTTTATTGATACATTGTATATACACATCCTGATCACACTCAATATTGAGAATTTGTACCAGTAAATGACACGATTTAATTTTCATTTTTCCCATTCCCCTACCCCCCCCACCGCCCTACTCCCTAAATACATAAGCTTTGCTTCCTTTTCTTTATTACCATCACATTTTTTCTTTAGGCCTCATTACTCACTCCTCCACCACATTTCCCTCTGAATATTTTCTATTTCATAATATCCATCATCCATTCTAGAACTCATTACTATCTTGTTTCTTATGCCAGAGAAAAAATATGACATTTACACACCTGTGACCTATTTATTTCACTTATGAGTATGTCCTGAAGGTACATCTTTTTGAGTATAAATGACCAAACTTGTCACTTTTTTTTTGAGACAGGGTCTCACTTTGTAGTTCAGGCTGGCTCTGAGCTCACTATGTAGTCCAGGCAAGCCTTGAACTCACAGCAATCCTCCTGCCTCTGCCTAAATGTATCATTCTTTAAGACAGAGTAATACTCCATTTTATAGACAAACCACATCTTTTTTATCCAGTCTCCTGTTGACGGGCATTTGGATTATTTCCAAGGTTTAGCTATCACAAACTGAGCTGCTATGAACATGGGTTCACATATGTCACGATGATATGATCAGTGTGCATTATTTTATCTGTCTTTCTTGTTGAGAATAATATTTTCTGTTTTTATTGTTACATGTATTAATGGTCTATCATTGCTGAAAAGCACACCATTGTAGGAAAATACCATAATTCTTAAAATTTATTCTATTGTTAATGAATAGTTGGTCTGTTTCCCTTTGCAGTGTTTTTTTTTCTGCTATTGGCAGCATTTTTTGTAAGAATTTCTTTGGTCAATATTCAAATTATTTTCTCTTAAATAATTATCAAGAGCTAGATCAGTAGGTGATATGGTAGGTATGTGTGTGTGTTGTAAGAAACTACTGAATTGGTTTCCAAAATGGACTATTTTACCATACCACCATCTGCGTGTGGAAATTGCAGTGACTCTATTCTCAATAGCATTTGATGTAGTCATTTCTTTTATCTGTAAACATTTTAAGGTTTGAAGTGGTTTTCCAAGGTTAGAACACCCCTGATAATTAATAGCATTGTACATATTTCCATGTTCTTTGTGAAATGTGCACTTGCACCATTATAGTGTGTCATATATCATCTGAGTTATAAGACTTTCATATATTCTAAATGCAAGTTATCTGATATATTTTCCTAGTTTTTGGTTCTTTCATCAATTTATTTATTATTGTCGTCATTTACTACTATCTTTATTAATGATAATATATTTATTTATCACTACCCAATATATTTATTTTTCGATAGCAACATAGTCATCAATTTTTTTTGGGGGGGGACAGGGTCTCGCTTTGTAGTTCAGGCTGGCCCTGAGCTCACTATGTAGCCCAGGCAAGCCTTGAACTCAGCAATCCTCCTGTCTCTGCCTACCGAGTGCTGGGATTACAGGTGTGAGCCACTACGCCCGGCATCAATTTTTAAAGCAGTTATCAAGGGGCTGGGAATGTAGCTCAGTGGTCCTGCACCTGCCTTGAAAGTGCGAGGTCCTGAGTTTGATCCCCAATACTGAAAAAAGGAGGCTTTAAAATCAATATCAAGACATTTATCAATATTGTGTAATTTTAGTGGCGTTCACTTTATTCTTCTTTATATAATGTTTCTGGATTTTCTGTAAGAAACCTTGTCTTGTGGTCATAAAAATATTCTTCTAAGAACTTTATTTCAAGTCTAAGATTTAAGTCTACAATTTACTTTGAATTACTGTCTCTGGGATAAGGTAGAAGTTAAAGACTTTTTCTGTATAAATATTGAGATGTTTCAGGATTTTACATCGAAAAGACTATTATGTTCAATAGACTCGCTTCAATGCATTCATCAAACATTTATTCACTCTATAGATGGAGATTTATTTCTAGACACTTTATTCTGTTTATTCTGCTGTAGTGAGGCAGATGATTAGGGCATGACAAGGAGGCTGGAGGATAGGGCTTAACCTGTCAACTGTGAAAAATGGGAAAGGAGGGTGGACAATGGAGTATAACCTCAGTCACAAAAAGTGGTCAGATCACGGAACAGAACATCTTCCAGGCCAAGACTGGATGTCAGAAAAGGATTATAAAAGATGGTGGCCTTCGGCCTTGTGGCTACTGTTGTCTTACTCTTTAAGTGATCTGCACTGTGTTCTGGGTCTATTTTCTTTCTTTGGATTCTCCTTCCTTTCTTCTCTACTTCTTTTCTTTTTAAACCTGTAGTAAATGTTGAAATTTTACATTCTTTGTCTCACTCAATTATTTGACAGAGACAAGAGCCTGTGACCACTGGACAATATGCAACTAGTAAGAACAGTGCTTCCTTTATTGGTACTTTATAATGAACCTTGAAAGCCTTTGTCTTTCTTTTTCAAGATTGCTTTAACTGTGCTACATGTATGTTTATATCTTGCTAAAGAAACACTCTTGTCCTTTTCAAAGAACTGGGTAGGACAATGGAATGTAAAAGTTTAACATGTTCTTAAGGTGAAAGAAGAAAAGAAGTAAAGGAGGAAAAAAATAAAAGTGAAAAACTGAAAAGAGAGAAAATATGCCCTGCACACAGAACAGGTCACTTAAAGAGGAAGAATAAGTTTTAAAACTTATGTTTTAAAAACCTTGTTGTATGTTTGACATGGAGCCAAGTCAATAAATCAAGTTGAGAAGTATCAACACCTTGAAAGTATTGAGAATTTCAATCCATGGAGAAAGTATAAATTTTTATTTATTTAGATATTTAAATTTTATCTTAGAGATTATATGTAATTCTTAGTTGGAATTTCTTGCACATCTTTTTCTAAATTTACTTCTAACTTTTTATTTTTTTGAGTGCTGATTTCAAATGTACAGCCTGATTTTTATTACTAATATATAGAAATGTAGATTTTTACATGCATACCTTATATATTGTCACATTACTAAACTCATTAGTTTAAGTAGAGATTTTGTAACTTTCCTAGGATTTTCTTTATATATAGAAATGACTGAAAATACCTATACAACAAGAGCAGGTATCATTGGAAAACTTTCAGTTGTCCAACACGAAGTAATGTTGATAACTCTAACTTTTCCTAGTACAGCGTTTCTGTTATACTGAGAAAAGATTATATTGAATTTTATCAAAAGTTTTTTTTCTAGGGGCTGGAGGATTAGCTCAGTGGTTCCGGCGCCTGCCTCGCAAGCGCAAGGTCCTGAGTTCGATCCCCGGTAACCACATAGAATGCTGGGCGTGGTGACTCACGGCCACCAGCAATCAATACCACATACCACAGTGCCGGGCGTGGTGGCTCACACCTGTAATCTCAGCACTCGGGAGGCAGAGACAGGAGGATTGCTGAGTTCGAGGCTTGCCTGGGCTACATAGTGAGCTGAGGGCCAGCCTGAACTACAAAGTGAGACCCTGTCTCAAAAAAAAAAAAGTTTTTGTTCTAAATTTTTACTGTTTTATGTAGTGAGTTACAGGTTTATCTCAAATATCAGTTCAGCCCTGCCCATTGCAGACAATCCCTTGTTTGAGGTATATTATCCTTTTTGCATATTAATGGATTAAATTTCCTAATCCTTGGTAAATAGTACTTTACCATGTATGTTAGTGAATGTTATTGGTCTGTAGTGTTCTTCTCATATCTTCCTAGATTTTTTTGTGTCAGGATTGTATTCCCCTTATAAATAGAAAAATAACCTCCATACTTTTTGCAAAATATTTATGAAAGATTGATATTATTTATTCTATAAATATTCATGAGAATTTTCCTGGAAAGTAATCTGGTTGTGACTCTCTTTGTGAGAAGACTTTAATAGTGGATTTAATTTCTTTAATAAGTATAAGACTGTTTTTTATTTTTCTTGGAGGTACTTTATTATTAATGCACAATATTTATTTGTCCATTTTAAATAACATGTTACATACAAGTTATAAGATTTATTGGCTTTCCCTACATTATTCTTGTAATGTCTATAGGATCTCTAATAATGTCTCAATTTGTATTTTTGATATTGGTAATTTTTGTTTTTTTAATTGATCAGTCTCACTAGAAATTACCCACTTTATGATTTCAATGAAACAATTTACTTTATTGGTTACCTTTAACATAATTTATTGTTTTTCTCTATTAATATTTTGGTTGGATTTATTCTTTGTTTTTGCCTGGTAAGCTGAAATCTTTGCTTTTAAACCTTTTCACTTTTCTAATAAAAGAAATTAAAGCTATGAAATTACCTCAGGTATTACTTTAGCTGTATTCTACAGATTTCAAAATATTATGTTTTTATAACTATTCTAGTGAACATATTTTATAATTTATATTGTCATTCTTCTTTGAATTATAGCATATTTAGAACTTGTTCAATTTCCAACAGTTTAAAATTACATATTTTTTATTTGTTGATTTCTAATTTAATTCTAATAATATGATTGCATTATAATCTGAAAAAAGTTCTATGTAATTTCAATGTATAATATTTATTGAGCCTTTTTTAATCTCTCAACAGATGGTCTGTCATGGTGAACATGTCATGTACATTTGAAATAAATACACATTTTGACCATAGTGTTTTTTCAGCTCAATGAGGTTAAATTGGTGGATAATAATCAGACAATCCTTCTACTTACAGATTTTTTGGTATATTTGTTCTAGCAACAACTGGAAAGAGTAAAAGAGGTCAAGAATGTATGATAGGTATTGTGAAATAAGAGGAAAGGAGGCAGGGGAACACAGAATGGAAAAAAATATTTGATGGTAAAAAAAAAATGGAGACAACGCTTTTGTATACAAGGAATGAGAGGTTATGGGATGGGGAGAGGAGTGGGAATAAATGATAATCAGCATGTATAGGTATAAATTGTCAGTGTTGAATGTGATCATAATGTATATTTAAAATGTACCTCTAAACTGAATAAAAGAAAATAAATAACTTTCTTAATTTAGTATAGAGGTTATTTAAAATTTTAAAAAAGGGCCAGGTGTGGTGGCTCACGTCTGTAATCCCAGCCCTCGAGAGGCAGAGGCAGAGGATTGCTGAGTTCGAGGCTTGCCTGGGCTACATAGTGAGCTGAGGGCCAGCCTGAACTACAAAGCGAGACCCTGTCTCAAAAAAATTAAAAAAAAAACGAGAGTAATCTTCAGTTTTAAGTGTAAGTTTGTCTGTTTCTTCCACTAGTTTTATTAATAGTTCAACAACAAGGACTTGTTGTTTCCTGTATATTCTCTCAGAATTTTGTCTTCTTTTGCTTTCGTGTGTGTGGGAGGCATGCAGGTGGTGGGGACTGGAGATTGAACCTGGGTTTTTTGCAAGGAGCTGCATCCTCAGTTTTCTTCTCCCCTTTTTTAGTTTGAATCAGGGTCTTGTGCAATCGCTCAACTTCCCAGGCTCACATGTTCTATCCTCTTGCCTCAGCCTCTCGGAGTGCAGGGGTTCCACACATCTTGGGGAGCTGAAGTTTTCACTGGATGCCAACTTTTGTCTTTCAAAACAGATGTCATTTGTGCTTTTGATCTTGCTCGCGGTCCTAGATGCTGCAGGAGTACGTGTGGAGGAGAGTCCCCGTAGAAATCCTTGACTTCCCGTGAAGCAGCTGCTCGGCAACCCTGGCTGCTCATCATTCCAGGCTCCTCCTCTTTCTTTTGAAATGTTTTCTGGCTACAACACAGTCGTGTCACCTTTCTCATTCATATTGCTTACATAGCTTTTTATATCCTGTGCCTTAACTGTTAAGTAATATTGCCTGTAAACATTCCTTGGCATATATTTTGGACTTGCTATTTTAATCTAACATTTAATATTATGGCAGTTGTCAAGTTTGTCTATCGGATACAGAAGAACTACATGATTCTTGTATAACTAACGAATTCTTAATTATTTACACACCACAACACAAAAATTCATCAAGTAAAACTCACAACAGTAACATATCATGCTCCTCCCAGAACTTACGATTAGGCAGAAAGTGACAAAAGAAAAAATGCTGAGAATTATGAACAAAGCTAATTCTAAACCTAAACCTGAATCTATTTATGTCTGTGTATATAGTATTTGTATCAGAAAACAAAGAGACATTCTTCAAATCTCCATGACGTATTAAGACTCACATACAGACAGATACACAGAGAAAGGTATTTTTAAAGCCTAAGAAAGGGAACTAATTCAAACCAAATTATCTGACTTAATATAGTAAATGTATTTAAAATTTTTCAAAAAAAAATTCAACCCTGTTGGATTTTTAAAATACTTCTATAAATACACCCACATGAAAGGTAGACTCAAAACCAAACTTATGCATCATTTATACATGTTAAGTATTGAAAGGAAGTGATTGAAACCTTTACGGAAAGGCTGGACAATGAATTTCAAGAATTTGAAAAACCTGCGGTGGAATGTAAAGGCGACACATGTTTCTCCCCTGCTGACCTCCGAGCTCTCAGAAGTGGGACCTTCCACACTGCTCTGGAGGACTCGATTTAGCCAGTGGGGCCGTGGAAAACACGGGGCAAGCAAAGACTTGAAAGCACAGGCACGTTGGACCTCGCTCTCTGGCTGAGGCCACCGCGTGAAAAAGCCGAGTGAGGCTGCTGTGTGGTGTGACGTACCGTACGTGGCCCGGCGTGGGGCAGCAGCTTGCCGGGGGCTGGCCGTACAACTGAGGACGTCTTCCATCTGTTTCAGCCGTCAGCCCGGGCGGCGGGGCTGAGACGCAGAAATGAGCCCAGCGGTGACCGACGGAAGCTACTGAGCCTTCCCACCCAGCCCCAGACTCATGGACTAACGGGATGGTGGATGGTTTTAAGCCACTGGATTTTGCGATTGGCTTGTTACACGCCAGGTTAAGAAAAAGAGAGGCGGTGGTCACAGAAAGGAACAGGTGTATAGTTGTTCTTCCATCGTCTCTTGTTTTTTGTAATGCAGTTCTGCATCAAGCTTACATAGTGAGTCCTTTGCTCTTCCGCAACCTAATGAAGTAAGTGCTGGGCAGACACAGTAAGTGCGTGGCTGGGGCTGTAGAATTGTACAAAGGTGCAGAGTCAGGCCGAGCGCAGGAATATCCCCCGTTCGGGTTTCTCTTGCCACAACCCTCCCCAGTTCTCTCCGATTTAAAGTCTCACATTCACACTGCTGGCTTCTGTGTCGTTTTCTGTACCCGATTATGAGTTACTTCATGCAAAATGTGGAAAGTCAACACAACGATGGTCGCTGGCCTTACGATACTCAGCAGCGGAGCGCAGCCGTCCTTGCAACTCACTGGGCCCCTGAGTGAGGAGCAACAGCCTCGCAGTGAAGAGTCAGGCTAAGCAGCACCCACACAGTAGGTCCTCAGCACCTGTTCGAATGCGTCCATGTTGGAAGCATCACCCACGGCGATGCTCGCGTGCCTGGGATTCTGCGATGGGTGGTTCCTGAGCTTGTTCCTGCAGAGGAGAGTGCTGCGAAGGCAGCTGCTTCGTCTCAAGCCATCTGAACAGAAGTCAGGGATTTCTGCGGGGACTCGCTCTTCCACAGGTGTGCCTGCAGCATCGTAAACAAGATGGAAGGGACAAGCTACATCTGTCTGTTTGCAATAAAAAAAAATCCTTAAGAACAGACAAGATGGTGCAGAGGCACCACATCTGTCACCGTGGGACCAGCGGCCGCGAGCAGTTTTTATTTGGCTTTGTTTGTGCAGCTGGGAGGTGTCTGGTGGGAGGCGGCGGCGTGTGTCTCCTGAGTGCCAGCAGCGCCAGTCAGAGCCCCGTCTGGCCCACGGGATCGGGAGCTTCGCGGCCCCTACCCGAGGGGCCTGCCTGCCTCTCCCTGGCCCGTGCTGACCACTCAGCCCATGTGTGCTGCCCCAGCTCGCCCTCACCGCTGCCTGTGCGTCGCGCAAGTGCACCTGGGCGAGAGCTCAGGAAAGGCACAAGGGATCTGAAAAGGTCTCCCCCCCCCAAAATGGAATTTAAATGCAAACTGGAATTAAAATGTCTTTGTTTTTGATGTCTGTGGCTTGGAAGTTCTGGATACGTCCACTGAAGCTGCATTTCCCTCCTTGAGCGGGGGTCCCTGGCTTTGTGCTCCCCTCTGGCTGCGGGGGGTCCTTACAGACCTACTCATTCATAAGTGGGAGGCTTTGTGGGGCAGGACCTCAGTGTGGCTCATTCTTATTTTTGTCCTCGCTCCAGGAGAGACTTAGCATAATGTACCCTTCGAGTTGTTCGCTCAGAGTAAATCCAGTGCTAGGTGATTTCTACACGGGGGAGTTTATTACATAAAACCTTTAGTGCATCTCTGTGGCGTGGGGGTGTAGAGGGAGGGGACATGGTCATCATTCTTTATTTCTGGGTTTTTAAATCCTACATTGACTTTGAAATACAATGCTTAAGGGTGAAGATGTGTGTGGGATGAATGAATGAATGAATGAATGAATGAAATGAATAAGTCAGTGTTTCGTTGAGTAGGTTGAGTCGACCTGTCACTGTCTTGTATGCACTGCCTCACCTGTTCCAGGAGCAGCACATCTTCCCCTCACAGATCTGGGTCCTTCTGCTTCAAAGCTTTCTTGTCAAACCGAAACAGCTGCTTCTGAGGGCAGCAGCTTCTGACCAGTTGAAAGGCTAGGGGAATTCATGTGTTTTCCCCATTCACCTGACTGTCTTCCTTCTGTCCCTTTCATTCTCCCTTCTCATGAGTGGCTGTTTGCAACCTGGCCTGAATCACGAGGCCACTATTGCATAAAGCTCCAAGGATGACCCAAACCAGAGTCCTCCTAGGGGCTGCACTGTCCCGACAGCCCCAGCTGATACGTGAGTCCCTAGCAACAGGAAGGAAGGCACTTTCCCTTAGCTTTGAATGGAGTTGATTTTTGTTCTATGAGACTACAGAAGTCCAGACCCATGATCCCTATCTAAAAACCCAACCATATCAAAAGTAAGTCCTTGCGCTAGCAGTGGGACTAGCTATCTCCCAATTTCGGTGTATAAATCGGCTCTCAATTTAGACTTCTCCCCCCGCAGTACTCCTTCATTACACACCATCATTGCATCAGGGTAACATTGGGGGGGTGGAAAGCAACACAACAAAATACTTAATTTCATTCATCTATTTAGCAATACCAATATAATGAGGCACAATATTGATTTTCTTACTTGGGATTTAAAATCTCTACTCTTTTCCACAGAATTAAATGCTTCAAACTGATATTCCACCTCTTTACAGTCGCATCTTTAATTTAGTTGTTATAATTAGGCATTAACGGGTGTCAGTAAGATAGCCAGTTAGAGACCATTCTGTTCTGCTTGTCTTGATTATCACAGTTTAGATGTAAAGTAAATTAGAATGAAAGACTATACAGTCCAATTACAGATAAAAGCAGCAAACTGCACTGTTGTAATTAGATGCCAGGACTATTTTTCTTAGATTTTGTATCTCTGAGGGCCCTTCTTGTAGCTACTTGGCTGAAGCCACTGCTGAAAGATTTCAGAATAGCTCTGAGTCTTTGCAGCCATATTCTTTCTCTTGAAATCTGAACTTCTGTCTAGGCATTCTTACTGAAAACCTTCCCTACCTGGAATTTTTCTTATGTGGGGTCAGAAGTCTATAGGCCTATCTGCCTAGGTAGCCCTTGTAAACTGAGGTATGAAGATCAGTTTCATTCTATATCTGTATGGCTGGTCCCACCCCCTTTTCCTCCTACCCTTTCTACCTTCTCGTCTCATGTCTTCTTCATTGAGTTTGATGCTTGGATAGTGTCTTCACTTTTGGGTTCAGAGCTGTGATCAAAATCATGCTTCAGATTGATGGTAGAATGTTCTAAAAGGGGGGATGTGCTAACTGTTGTCTTCTTATCAATGCTGCTTGATAAGAGAATGCATGATGTGTGACCAAGGTCAGCCAAATAGGTATGTGACTTGGAGATGGCAGGGCCCTTTCGTTCATTTAATAAGCATCTATGAATCACCCACCTTGCCAGCGTGAGGCTGTGTCACAGGTCCCAGACTGTAGCACCCAGGCCCGTCAGGTGCATATCTAAAAACCTGCCATGTATTCTCACTTCTTAAGGCATTATAATAATGAGGGGTGAAAAATAAAAAGTGCACATGACAATGTAAGATCAGTGTCTTGTTATAGAGTGGGGACACTTGGTCTATCTAGGAGGTAAGAAAGAACCCCCATTGCTGCTGTGCTGTGATACCTAAGCTGTCTTGAAGGACGAGAGGAAAGGATTTAAGCAGCTGCAGAAGCTGCAGGTAGAGCTTTCAGCAGAAATATGTTTAAATCAAAGGCACAAAGGTGATCTTACATAACTAGCTGGAGTGGAAGGCAACACACAAGACACAGACAGGGCCAGGCACAGGGGACCTTTTGGGCTGTGTTAGCAGAAATGACTCAGAACCTGGGAGTGGGAGAAAGTCCACAAAAACTGGTTCTGAGGCACAGACAGCTACCAAGGAGGCTGAAGTGGGAGGATCACTTGAGCACAGGCGGTATACGACTAACCCAAACAACACAACAAGACCTTGTTTCAAAAAGAATGTTCATAAGGTCCCCCCTGCACTTAAATAGACCTCTGGTCTTCTGTCCCTTTGAAGTTCTGGTACACATTTGCAACTGGGTATCCAACAAAAAACAGAACTGAAGAGGATACTTAATGCCTGCAAATGTAGGAGAAAGCCACTGTTGATTTAGGAAGATTCCTTTTATTCCCATGATGAATTAATTTCCTAGAGATCATTTAAGGTGTGATACAGGGATATATTTTCTTTTGCAACCAAACGGATCTGACCTCTTACTAATTTTGCCTACAATTAGTTTGGTGTAATTACCACCACTTACAATTCAGTCTGCTTTCACTAAAAAAAATTATTGTTCATGGGGTCATAAAACTCTTTAAAAATTGCTTAATGAAAAATGGAGCCTTGGGAATGTTGCATGAGATAAGCTCAGCCACTAAATCCTGGACTCACTGTGTGCATAAGGTAGTGTGGTTTGTGCCGAAGCCTCTTCTGCAGAGTGTGTGTGTGTGTGTGTGTGTGTGTGTGCATGTGAGTACATGCACATGCACATGTGTGTGCACGTAGACATATATAAGGGTTTGGAGGTGCATGTACAGGTACCCTGTTGCATCAGGGCCTTCTGTATTCCTGGGTAGGTTTTTGCAGCCTCACAGGACTTGAGATAATATTCACAACTCAGGATGCTCAGTTCTGCCCCATCTTTATCTCCTGCTTTTTTTCCTAATGGATCAAAATGGGCAAGGCAGTAGAATACAGAAATCATGAGAGTATAGCATTGCCCACTCAGCACCAGGCTCCAAGACAATTTCATCCTTCCAGAAGGATGCTATCTGAGTAAAGTCCACTCCAATGGGGTCCCCACATTGGATGCAACTGGGGACCAGAGCGCCGCCCTCCCCTGCCTGGCCTCATTTCTCCAACACAAGCTTCCTCCTCTGTCCCCTTATTATGCAAAGAACTAGTCCTTTCTTAGTTAAACTGAAAAGACTAGTTCTCCTTTTTTTGCTCATTCTTTTCTGTTTGTTCATTGCAGAACTGGAGATGAGAGACATAAGCAACGCTTGAAGTCTCTTCCACAACTTATTTCTGAAGTGTGATGAGTGCACTGGCTGGTTTCGTTCTGCTATCTGGTGTATGCACACCAGAGAAACAGAACCAGTAAGAATAAATGGGAGGTAGCTGGGGATTAGCTCAAGTGGTACTGTGCCTACCCTGGCAGCACAAGGCCCTTAGTTTGATCCCTGGTACCATTAAAAAAAAAGATGGGAGAAATGCCAGACGTGGTGGCTCACGCCTGTAATCCCAGCACTCGGGAGGCAGAGACAAGAGGATTGCTGAGTTCGCGGCGGCTTGCCTGGGCACCATAGTGAGCTCAGGGCCAGCCTGAACTACAAAGCGAGACCTTGTCTCAAAAAGCAAAAAAAAAAAAAAAAAGGAAGGGGGGGTGCATGGATAGGTAGATAAGAGATAGACAGATAAATAGATAGTATATAGATACATAGGTAGTATATAGATACATGTCAGCCTTTTGAAAGTTGGAGAACCTGGGAGGCCAGTAGTGTGGCTCAGTCGCTAGCCAAAGGTATGAGAACCCCATGGATTAGACAGACTCTGTCTAAGCGTAGAGTCCAAAAACAAGTAGCCATGGATATCTGGAGCCCAAGGACAGAAGAAGAGAGTTGAATCTACTCCAGAAGGGTGTGAACTTGCCTTTTGTCTACTCTTTAAAAATTCTATTAGTGCCCTCAACCAAATGGATGGTGTCTGTCCACATTGGATGAGCATGAATCTACCTTAATTCAATGCACTGATTCAAATGCCAGTATCTTCCAAGAACACCCGCACAGTCCTCTTGGGATCACTTAACCCATTCCACTTAGCACCTTACCCTAAGCATCTCATGGTGTGAACACATACACTAGGATGTCCTGGGCATGCACACACACACACATGCTTGTGTTTGCAGTGTGGACACCTGAGCCAGTATGTCTTTGTAGTGTTCCTTCAAATTTGGACAGAGCAAGGGGAAGGCAGTGAGAAGACCCAACAGTGAAAGACCCTGAATGAGGCTGCAGACCAGACAGCTACCTGGACAGTCGCTGGAGTCATTGGAGATAGATGTTCAAGCTGTGGTCAGCGGGGACAAACCTTTAACCTGAGCCTACAGCTCCGGCACCCAGCCCCAAGTGCTCCTTAAGCCCCCAAGAGAGCCAATGTTGCTTCTTCAGCTCGGAAAGGACAGTCTTCAATAGAAGGTGAGTGAGAAATGGATGGTGAGACTTCAGATGAGGGAGAGAAATGGAAAATAGAAAGCTGACAGCACTGGGGCTGGAGAGTTAGTTAACAGGACTGGGATTGGAGGATTAGTTAACAGGACTGGGATTGGAGAGTCAGTTAACACGACTGGGATTGGAGAGTCAGTTAACACGACTGGGATTGGAGGATTAGTTAACAGGACTGGGATTGGAGAGTCAGTTAACACGACTGGGATTGGAGAATTAGTTAACTCTCCAAAAGCCGCATTACCTGGGAGAGGCTGAGAGCTGCCCTTGAAGGCAGGTTCTTGCTTTTAGAGCTCTGTGCTTCGGTTGGGAAGATTAGACACAAACCATAGATACAGCACAGGGGACAGAAAAAAGGGCAGGAGGTGATCGAGCGGTGTTCACTCGAGTGTGACCTGGAGGTGTGCTTTGTTTGTGTGCATAATGGACTTTTAAAAGAGCCCATTTAAATCATTGTTTTCGTTTTGTTTTGCTTCATTCCTGGTTCCAGGAAGTGAACCAAGGGCTTTGGCACTGAGCCGCACCCTCATCCTTTTCAATTTTTTTTTTTAATTTATTTTTAAATCTTGAGGCAAGATCTCACTAAGTTACTACCTTTCCCAGGCTGGGCTCGAACTTGGATCCTCATGCCTCAGCCTCCCACCCCCACTCGTGGCTTGTGTGGATTTCTCTGGAAAACTTGAGAGATGTGGGTGTCACGGCCAGAGGTGACTGCTTGGGTTTGCCAGGCCCTCTCCTGTTAGCTTCACACTGTACCCCATTGTTTCCCTGTTTTCAGAGTCGTCCTCCTGGGCAAGCAGCCTTGGCCTCTCTCTTTTCCACCTTCTTCAGATGGAGACAGTCCTGCCTTGTGCTGTTGTAGCAATTAAGTGAGGCAGTGCTTATTCTAAGCATTTGGTGGAAAGAAAGCACTCAGGGAATGCTAGCCATTATCACTTTCATGGCTACATTTACACAATGTTTAACTACATAAGTTTTATAATATGCATTTAGTATGTAGTAACTATAACGACCAGTCTATTCCATCTGTGGAGCCAACACAGATACGACATGCAGCTCAACCCAGGGATTAAACCTCAGGGTCCTTCCTCGCCTTCCACATCCTTCCAGCCCAGTGCCATGCAGTTGGTTGTGAGTGCCCAGTGCTTGCTTTTTGTGGATACACAGTCCGAGTGTGGTTGTTGGCTGAAACATTTTATAAGGGAAGGGATATTTGGCAAAAATAATCACTCAAAGTCTGCCTAACTTAAGGGAAGAACTTTTAATGTCACCGATTGTTCCAAGCTTCTGAGGAGAAATATAGTTTTATACTGTACAGAATTCACAAAAGCACTGCACGAGGATAGTATTCTAGTCTCTGTTGCTGGTGAATTCATCTCTGATGCTCAGGATGCCCAGAGATAACAGAACCCTGGCACTTGAGCGCTGAGTTTGGATCATGATAAATGGATGCCTTTTGTGTATGTAACTTAAATTTGGGTATTTGCTCCAAAGGCAGAAGAGTTCCTTCCAAATTACACTTACGAAAAAAAAAAATAGTTCTTTAAATGGAGTGTTCACTTCCCTTAAGGGAACATCTTTTGATAAGTAAAATTTGTTTCCGCAAATTAGTGCTTGGATGTTGTTAAACTGTGCTCAATATTCGGCTTCAATTCTTATGCTGGTTTAGAAAGAATATGTCATGTGAAGAGAGACATGTGCAAATCAAAAGATGTGATAAATTGTGCCAGTGATTCAACATTCATTAGGAAGTGAGCTTGATGAGGTTTTAAAACATCATATGCCTGTTGTTTAGAAATAAAATAAAGTGATGTTCAAAGCATTCCGTGGGCTGAGGAGGATTGGAAGGAGATGTCTGAGGCTTGGGGTCACCCTCACTCTTGAAGATCTCAATTCATCTATTAGAACGTAAGTAGCAATGAAAAGGTTCTTGGGTGGGCAATTCTGGGTGTTAAAAGGTCCACAGCAATTTATTGACCACTTGCTGTATGCCCCAGTGCTGGCAGCACAGCAGGAACAAGAGTGTCCTTAGCATCTTCCAAGAAAGATTTCTTGACCACTTTCCAGGTCCCACTGGTTACTGCACTGAGGGTCCAGCAGTGATAAAGGCAAACGCATTTTTCCCTCATCTGCTTATTGAGCAACACCAATAAAAGTATAAAAGATGCAAAGTTAGGGATGACAGGTGTAACAATGGAAGTGAAAGCAGATATATGAGTGCCCAGGAGCCATGGCGGAGGCAGGTGGAAGTGAAGGGGGTTCTCTGAGAAGTCCCTGTTAAGAGAGAGTCCTAGAGAGTTGAGGGGGGACCTCCAGGCAGCCTTGTCTCCTACGAGTGGCGAGTGGCGGCTGAACCACGGAGAATTAGAGAAGAGAGGATCAGAGGTGAGTGTGGGGCGGGGAGAAAGAAAGGGAGAGAGAGAGAGAGAGAGAGAGAGAGAGAGAGAGAGAGAGAGAGAGAGAGAGAGAGAGAGAGAGAGAGAGAGAGGAAAGAGTCAGATCCCAGCAGGGGATCAGCAAGGGATTCAGATTTTTGCCTTGAATGCAATGGAAAGTCCTTGGCACACCGTAGTAACACATCTTTACATTTTTGTTTTGCTTTGTTTTGTTGTATTTTGTTTTGTTTGAGACAGGGTCTTGCTTTGTAGTTCAGGCTGGCCCTCAGCTCACTATGTAGCCCAGGCAAGCCTCAAACTCAGATATCCTCCTGTCTCTGCCTCCCGAGTGCTGGTATTACAGGCGTGATCCACCACGCCCGGCACTGTGGTATGTGGTACTGATTGCTGGTGGGCGTGAGTCACCACATCCAGTATAGTTGTATGTGGTTACCGGGGATTGAACCAGGGACCTTGCACCTGTCGGGCAGGCGCCGGAACCACTGAGCTAAATCTCCAGCCCATGCTAGGTGTAAATGAAGAGGACAAACAGGTTGGGAAATTGGAGCATCCCTGGAGGACCTTTCCTCAAGTGGGTCCCAGGTAGGCAGAGGGAAAGTCTTAACCTGTTCTGTGCTGCTGTAGCAGAATGTCTGGCACAACAAACAAGACTGTCTGTGGCTCCTAATTCTGGAAGCTTCATAGAGCAATATCGAGGCACAAGGAGCTGGTGCAGGCCTTCATCCCCTAGTGGAGGACCCCATTTTCTAGGCAAACTTGCTCTTATGATAACTAAGTCATACTGTCAACACTGACAGGAATCCAAGAAGGCAAGACACTCATGACCTAATAACTTTGTCTTTTTCATTGGTGTATGTTTGCAGAACACAATGACTGCTTCATGGTGTGTGGGGGGTGCTGTATCCAAAGCGCATGTTGAACATGTCTTGTCCCTTACCCTGCCTCTCACTCCCCCTTTGTGAAGGACTATATCTGGATGTCCCCGCAGAACCTCATGAGCTCGTAAGTGGAGCTTTTCAGAGATGGCAGGATAGAGGGTGTGCAAATGTCCAGGAAGCGTGTGATCACTAAATTCGCCCACTGATTGGTTTGGCATAACACTGGATGTGGGTAATGGAAGGGCCTCCCTGCTTGTGGATGGCACCACCCAAAAGACTTGTAACCTGGAGGGGACTTAATGGAAAGGTAGCTGGCTGCTTCTTGCCCACCTGGAGCAGAAGGTTTCTCTCCTGCCGTGTGCCTGAGCCTTGCTCCCCTGCCTTGGAGCCTGTGGAGGATGGACTGAAAGCCCTGCGAACCGTGAGCCGAAGTCAACCTTTCCTTTGTTAGCCGGTGGTTGTCAGGTATTCGTTTTAGTGATGAGAAAAATGACTAAGATATCTGCTCTCCCCCTTCCCGCTGATCCTTTTCCCTGCCTCCAAAAGTCTGTCTCCCAGTTTCTTACGACCTCTCTTTTACTCTTTTATGTATGTATATTTTGGGTTTTTCACATAAGAGAAATGGATGTGATACTAAACTTTCTGTGTCTGACTTGTTTCCCATCATGTTAGGATCTCGAACCACCTGCTCTCACACCTCCCCTCCCCATACTGCTGCGTTGAGGGTGACCCTGGGAGAACACGTTCAAGCCACAGCAGAGTCAATAACGAAGCCTTAGGGAAGGCGAGGGAGGCCGGGAGGCCCAGGCCCGGATGGGGCAGGAGGGAGGCTGGTGATCTCTTCCATCATAGTGGGGAATGAGCCCGGAGACCGCAAGTCGCAGTGCATAGTGACACCAGGTAAATCTTTGCTCAGGTAATTGTGGGCTCGTATGGAGCCTGCGATTTTTCTGTTACATCTATTTAAGGTGCACAACATACTGTGTTGATATTCATAATGAGAGGATTACTACAATAGTCAAGCAAGTTCAAGCGGTGAGGTTTCAATGTTGACCTTGTGGGAAACTGGATTGGGTTCTCATCCGATTCAGTTTGCGACAAGAATCCTGGAAGGAATTAACTTCACAAACCGAGGGACCACTGTAGTTACCGGAATGTGGTGAAAACACCTGAAATCTACTCAGTACGCAACACAGCACTGCCAAGGAGCCACCCCGTTTCCAAACTTACTCATCCGACACGAAAGCAACTCTGGCCGACATTTTCCTACTTTCTCGCCCCTGGGACACACCATTCCACTCTCTTGGTTGGAAGTTTTAGAGTCCATGTGCAAGTTGGATCAGGTAGTCCTTTGTTTCCATGGCTGCTTTACTGCATTCGGTGGAATGTCTTCTGGATTCTTCCATGTTGCCAATGGCAACCTCAGCATTCTGCTTCTTAGTAGCTTGTTGTCTCTGCCATGTTTTTGAGATTGTCTCTGAGCAGCCATCTCCCACAGTCCCTTTCCTGTTCTCGATGAGACACCTAGCCACGTCTTCTCATGGAACTGGTCATGGCTGAAGAGGGGCCGCAGGTGAAGACATGTTCCGCTTCTCTCCCTTGAGATCCTTCCTAAGCCTTCCTTCACCTAGTGAGTGAGAACTGCTGACAGCAGGAGCAGGAGCAGAAGTGCCTGAAAAAGATGCCTGTGGAGCCGGAAGTCTTAATCCTGAGGGCCCCGCCCTGCACACCTCCCTCAGGAAGCCTGGGCACCGGGGCTGGGCCACCGCGGGGCTCCCAGAGCACCAGCTGCTGCTGCTTTCTCCTTCCGTCGTCCTTAGCGGTTGCAAACCACGGCAGGGAGGCTGACTGGAGGCCTCCGAACACCCCGCGTCCATGTTATTATGGCAAACTTAAGAGTAGTAAATAAAAGGAACAAACGAAATAAAAACACAAAATGAAAAAATAATTAAAACAATAACTATTCCATTCATTCTGAGCACATCATCCAAGATTGCATTAGAAAAAACTACAATAAAAAACATGCTTTTAATCTGATAGTAAAAAAGCCCAATAAAATAAAAATGAGCTCCATTAATGAAAATAATGGCTCTTACCCCAGCCAGTTAAAATGCTGAGCTTATGTGTTTTGGGGTTTGGGGAAGCTGAGGACTGTTTTTTTTTTTTCTCTCTCTCTTTCTTTCTTTCTTTCTTTCTTTCTTTTTTTTTCCCCACAGCTGGTGATAGATTTGCTTTTGTTACTTCCTCGAGATGGTCCCAGCTAATTAGTATTGCTCAGTATGGAATTTTACCTTTTGTATGAAGCCCAAAGAAACTGTAGGAAGACAACCAATTCCTGGGGAAATGGGCAAGAGGAAACCGGTGCTCTGTGTAAGGTTCGGGCTTCAGAAAGGGACTCAGATGCATGGCTGCTTGTACGTTTGTGTGTCTCGTTTCTCAACCTCATTCTCTCTTAACCTCTTTCTCTCTCCTTCCTCATTACTTCAATTTACTTTTTCCCTTTTTAGGGAATGACTTTAATTTTCTTGCACATGACAGGTAAGCTCCACCTCAGACTCTTTTTGGATGAAATGGAGGTATAAATAGATAAGTCCACAATAATAGGAGACCTCGGCAAGACCCTTTCCTTTTATTTTTGCTAGAAAAATTATATGGCTGAGTTCAAGACTTCCTGGCCCATTATCTATCTGCTGTCTGGGGGTGGCCTTGCATGGTGGCCTTCTCAGCCTGCCCTTTCTCCTTCTTCCTCCCTAGTATGTGTTGCAAACTGCAATTTGTAATTACTTGTGTGTTTATTTGCTTAATTCTGAATCCTTCGAGTGCAACTACAACAGGAAAAATAACACCCTTGACAGTGGATGTTCTGACCTTTCAAGGCTCAACTGAGAACCAGCCTTACCCAACCCAGGACAAAACTCATCCAAAGAAACTCTCTGTCCACTTAATCAGCCCTGCTGCTGCCCTCCCGGGCCCTGGTGTTACTACTACAAGTACTTATTTGTTCAAATGAATATTAACATTATAATTTAGTACCTAATTATGCTTCGCTAGTCATAACTGGAAATGCGGTATTAAAATCCTTACACGCTCCTTGGCTATCAGCATGTACCTTTGTCAATATCCTGGAAATGCCGGAGATTTCTGTAATGTACAGTCTCTGTGCTCATAGCTCACCCTTTTGCCAGCCTTCTGCGTCGTGTCCAAATTTATTCTCTGTTGCTGTAGTTTGTGTTGAGCCCTGCAGTCTTGCTGGAATACAGTACAATGTGTAAAGTTCAGCTCCTTCCTAAGGGAAGGACGGTTTTCAAAATGGCTACATGTTTTCTCTGGCATTAGTATTAGAGCATAAAAGTTTAGATGGTAGGATTCTACCCCAAGAAAACCCACCCCCACCCCCCCTGCAGGGAGCATACCCTATACATAATAAGTTCTCAATGAACTTTTGCTTAACTACTGTTTGGTGTCTTATTCTTTATCCTTAACTAGTGATCCTTAGCCCTGGCTGCATATTGGAAACTTGCATTTTAATTTTTTGATATTAATTTCTGAGCTGGGCGTAATGACACATGCCTATAATCCAGGTCAGCACTCATGTTCAGGCCTCTCCTGGGCAATTTAGTCACTAAGAGCCTGTCTCAGACACAAGGAAAAAAAAAACGTAAGGGGATAAGGGTGTATCTCAGTGTGAAGGCCCTGAATTCAATCCACACTACAGTAAATAAATTTTAAAAATTAAATAAATAAATCAATTGTTACATGAACAGATAAATAATTAATAAAATAGGGGTATCTGAGCCGATTTCAGAGCCATGAACCAGAGCCTGTCTGCACGGGGCTTCCTAATGGTTCCAATAACCATTTGGGAAGGACAAAGATCATTGTTTTTGCAATAGTAAACATGCATATGTTTTAAAGCGTCTTTGTTCCCTGTGTAACCAATTCTAGAGTACAGATGCCACTGGCAAATTGTTGAAAACTTGATTTTTGTCTTGAACTTACTGTGACTTGATTAGCTGTACATCCAGGTGATGGTGGAGAAGGGGATGGAGATTTTATATTGGTAAAAATAATTTTGTAAAGAGAGAATATCCTAATTGGATTACTGTCTGAAGTAATATTTTTATTGTAACTTCTAAGTGTTTTGTTTAGATTCTTTCATAAGGCAAATCTCCCCTGGAGGCAGGACAGGATAATGTTCATACGGTTGGCAGATGGTTCATAACCAACTACTAAGAAGAGGTATGGACCCTATCCACGGCTTGTGCTTTGGAAGCATCCATTCGCAGTTGGGTAGAGGGGAGCATAACAAAGACATCAGCAATACACCCTCTGATAAAATGGGTGTCTTCTGATAAGTCCATCATGTTTAGAGGTGGACTTCTGATCAAAGAGGGGCCTGGGTTGGGGAGAACAGGACAGCGAGAGGTAGTTAACCTGTGGTACCTAAACAGGGTCTCCATCTGTATCCCTGGCTCCTGGTGTCCACATACCCTTTTCCCATCATGGGAAAGCATCAGCACAAGAAGCTCCAGTGGGACTGAATACAGCTTGTTGTTCTATTTTTGCTTCTTTTCACCCAGCAGTGGTCCTATCAGGGCCTGTCAGTCAAACTTCACTTAAACATATTTGCGTTCAAGGGACCCTGAGCATGAACCTTGTCCAGCGTACACTGATTTTCCCCAGGGCAGTGCATCAGAATCAACGAATGATCTTTCCGAAACCACAGTTTCTGGGCCTGGACCCTAGAGGTTCTGATTCTGTCGGTTCCTCAAGTGATTCAGCCAAACTGGCCCTTGGGAACCAAGGCTGGAGTTTAAGGGCAACAGACCGAGCTTGCCTCACTGGGCTAGAAAGATGTTCACTTCAAGGTCCAGGTGACCAGCTTCCGTGACTCCTTGTCCCTTTCAGATGCTCTGGTGTCTCAAGTTTCATTTCATTTCATTAGGCTTCTGGGTTGCTGCAGACTTAGTTTATGATCACAGCAGGCAATCAATAACCTAGACTAATATCTCCACGAATGTTCCTAGGATGTGGAAGGTAGATGAGTGATTGTCTTGACCATTGAGGAAAAAGGCAAATGAAATGCAATCAGCAAAGCAAAACAAAAGGACACTTGGACCCATGTGAGCCTAAATCAGATGACTCAAATGGGCACCCTTGGGATGGTGGGCAGCTCGTATGCCCTGAGCATGGGGACCTGTGATATTTTCACCTGGACCAGGCCTATTTTGAGCACCAAGGCTGTACCTGAAGGATAGAGCTTTGGAATTTTGGTTTGGAGAAATGCCTCCAACTTCCTGTGCTTATTGTATTTGTTCTTGTAAGAATCTCTTCTTCCGTAATAAGACCGTAGGAAAGACCCACCGTGGCAGAGGCGGGATGCTCCGTAGAAGAGTTTGGAATGGGATAAAGGAGACTTGGGATTCTGTCCCTAAAGAGTGGCTGTAGCATGCCATTCTTGCTGGACTAAAGCAATTGTGTAAAGTTTTGTTTAGAGTTCCTTCTTTTGAGTCTTTGTTGGTACATTATATATACCCATCGCAATCTCACACACAACATTGAGAATTTGTACCAGCATATGACACAATTTAATTCTCATTTTTCCCATTCCCCCACCCACCCTCTAGCCCCTCGCTTCTATATACATAAGACTTGTTTCCCTTTTTAAAAATTACCATCATTTTTCTTCCCCTTGTTACTTACCACTACACCCCATTTCCCTTTGAATATTTTCTATTTCACAATATCTACCATTTACTGTTCCTTTCTTTAGGTGACGTAGGCACGCAAGCCTCAGAACACATGTCGGTATGGGCCTTATTTAGGAGCATCTTGCACTCTCATTCTGGAAGGACAGATTCTTCTCTCAAGAGTCAGACGCGCTGGAGAAGCGACTCAGGTCCAAAGCTCCAGTTACTGGGAAGGAGCCTTGAGTGTCCCCAGAGCAGCTCCTTGTTTTGTGAGTGTCTGATTCCCAGCACTCCACCCACACTCACAGAGTGGCCCGAGTGCTCTCTCTTTGTCTTTTTGGTTGACATATTTAGTACTAATATGTGTTTGTGACATATAATGAGTACAGTCATTGTGAAGAGTTAGTATATGTACTTATCACACCTTAATCTTTTCTATTTCCCCATTTGTTAAGTGCCCTGTCCTTTCCTCCATCCTTAGCTTCTCTTAAAAACAGACCCAAAAACCCCAAATTATTATTGTTATTATTATTATAATAATTATTATAATAATAACAATAATAACAATGTAGAGATTGTGCTAAAGAAAAAGAAGAAAATGACCATTTCTCACCACTCACAATGGAAACACCAATCAGCTGTTTGTTTCATATTCTATATATAATTTTTCAATGGGATTATATTTTATATATTGTTTGTGGTCCAGTATTTTTCTTTGATAAATATATTATAGATATATTTCCTTGGGCATATAGTTTTGTAGTATATCAATTTAAATATTTGTCTAGTATTTGAGTATCTGGATGTCAGTTTGATCGGCCTCTCAATATTGATTTTTGAGGTTGTTGCTATTTTGACACCCTTTCTCTATATAACAGAAAATATTACAGCTACATATGTGTGTGTTGCCTAGGATAAGCTTGGAATGTGTTTTAGCGACCTCTGGGTGGATTTAAATCTGGGAGGATTTATGACAGTAAGGACGTGCCTACGTTTGTCCTGTCATCTGACTGTCACCACAGCAGGTGTCAGGAAGTACACTTGAGAGTCAGGACCTCAGGGGTTCTCCAGGGTTGTAAGATGTATAAGATGTGAGGTTGGTGCTGGGTGGGACTTCCAGTATTCTGAATACCAAACCCGATGCTTTCCACCAGATTCTACTGTCCCGGCAGCTCACAGAGGCCTCACGAGTGTGGGGATGACATGGGACGCTCCTCTTCCTTGGCGTGTTGCTACGTCTTTCCCATTCCCTGCGTACCGGGAGGGTGACAGGCCACCCGTGTCTGTCCTCGACTACTGTTTTCCCCAGGGGATAGGGATGTTGCTGACCACCAGGTCGTAACCCAGTGGACCGGGGTATGAGGTCAAAGGCACGAAGCTGAGCTCGGTGCCAAGACCTCGCGGGCCTGCCGTGCTGAGATCTGTACTGGTGGGTGAGTACTGCCGCACCTCCAGCGCTCGTCACTGAGGGCTGTGGCCTGAGGACAGAGCAAAGCACCTGAGCTCAGAGGGAGCATGGCGGCTCTTTGCTTCCACCTGCTCCTTATTTCCACCTGCCAGAGCCCAGGGGACACCTCCGCTGGAGGACAGGAGCTGCGCGCCATGGGAACTGTGGGAGCTCAGAAGGGGTCGGGTGGGAGGTGACGGTTCTTACGAGCCTGGAGCTTGCGCTCAGCTGATGCTGGATCTGGGAGCAGATCGGCTTGCTCCCAATGGGCTGCCGTCAGGAGGTGTGGCGTTTGCACGCTCAGGCTCTTCTTCCACACGGGGAGGCGGGAGGAGTGGGAGAGAGGGCACTGCAGTTCGCTGAGGAGCAGCGCGTCTCCACGCTCTTCCATGCGACCAGCTCTGCTTCCCCCTCTGTTCAGCTCAGCCCCTTAGGATCACTCAGCCCAAGGAGTTCTTGGGTACTTATTATCGCACTGGCTTTTTTGGTTTCCTGAGATACTTTTCAGTCTCTGAGATTATTTTTATTCAAGTTGACTTTCAGTATTTCTCAAAAGCAGAAATCTTGTCTGTCTTGTTTTCCACTATATGCCTGACACCTAGACCGGCCCCTATGCAGCAGACGGTATGCATATACATAACATTATTAATTAAGTTAGTAAAATACTATTTTTCAGTCATAGAGGTAGGCGGTAAGATTGGCAATCTTATGAGTTGGGTGTAGCGATGCCCATGTGTAACTGCAAGTACACAGGAGGCTGAGGCAGGAAGACTGTATAATCAAGGCCTGTATGAGGTCTTAGGTTCAGCCCCAGCATCACAAAGCAAATAAACAAACAACAACAACAAAGGTGAAGAATCTAAACAAAAGTGCTTGCGTTTAATTTTGTACATGGAAATTCTGAAAATATGGGCAGGTATCAGTTGTGTCTCTGCTTCTTCCACGAAAGAAAATGGATACGAATCATATGAAAGGCCAGTAGTATACGACTTCCAGAAATGTCATATCAAGAGCATTAAATAAGTTTGTTAAAAGTAACCACATAAAAATATCATGTAGATTATTAAAAACAAAAGCAACAAAAGACAACCGCCAAATAAATAAAAATCTTAGGTTTATTTTGGGGGAAAAAAAGAGTGGAGATAATAAAAATAGCATCGTTCTTAGCCCGCAGTGTGCCCTTGATAAATATTCTAGCTTTGGAATTTGTAAGTAGAGTGAACTTTGATTGCCGAGGACTCTGAAATCCTGATCACTCGCAAGAAGAAGAAACCATTTTGACTCCGTCAATTGTGGGACGGTCTTGAGTTGGTTCAGAATTATCTCCTCGCTTAGAAAAGTAGAGGTTTGGACTAGATCATCCCCCGGGCGCTCTCAGCTGATGGCCTGCGCTCCGGGAAGAAGAAGCCAGCCGAGCACCTGTCGCCGCCTGGGCCCAGCTCTGGGCCGCTGGTTGCAGGAAGGAGGCCCTGGTGGCAACACTGAGTCGATTCACTCACCCGAGGGCCGGGGTTCTGGGCAGCAAGATGGCATCTCCAACCTCCTCGGCTGTCAGACCCCGCCACTGTGACAGCCACAGTGTGCAAGGTGGCGGACCCCTCGATGCTCGGCCTCAGAAACTCCCGCAGGGCCCAGGAGGGCAGATTTTTGGTTGCTACCCTGAAGGTACGACCTTTGTTGTGAAGAAGGCTGTGGGGCAAAAGCCACTCCCACGTGCGTGCAGGAGGCCTTAATCATAATAATTAATAAGCCCCAGCATTTACACCCAGTGATGCGTGAGGTCAGGAGCAGCGGGCGCCGTCAGTCGAGGCGGTGGCGCAGGACGGTGGGTGAGAGGCGGAGCCAGGCTGGGCACCTGCTTCCGCGGAGCTGATCATCCCACGCGCGGTGCTGTCATTCCTTGTCCTCGCCCAGCGCGCGGTGCCAAGAGACCCGTCAGTCTCCCGGGCAGGGGCGGGGCGACGAGCACAGCTGCCCAGCAGTGCAGCCGGACGGTCCCCGCCCAAGGAGCCCAGAGCCCGCGGGACTGCTTGTGCTGTGCGGTGCGCTTGAGCTAGCAAGGACGGTGACCTTTTTTTCTATTGAAAATGGGATCATTTTGATCTAATTCTATTATAAGTATCTAGTACTGAGGAGCGATTGTTTTTTGAATATTATATACAGTGACCTGATAAGTCTCCTATTATTTGGTGGTAGTTTTTGGAACGTACCATTGATAAAAAGAGAAACATGTATGCTTTTCTATGTTCACAGAATTATTTTAACTTTGTGCCTTGTGTTTTCTAGAAGTGCCTCCGTAAACATGGTAGCCACTCGCCACGTCTGAGCACCTCAGTTTAAATCAAATAAGATTTACAGTCCAGTACCTCACTCACCTCTGGTCACACTGGAAGTATTCAGTATACACACGTGACTAGCAGCTATCAGATTGGATCAGAGAACGTTTCCATACTGCAGAAATTTCCTCTACATAGTGTTGTGCTGGAGTATTTTAAAAAATGTATAATAATAGCCGGGCGTGGCGGCTCACGTCTGTAATCCCAGCACTCGGGAGGCAGAGACAGGAGGATTGCTGAGTTTGAGGCTTGCCTGGACTATATAGTGAGCTCAGGGCCAGCCTGAACTAAAAAGCGAGATGCTGTCTCAAAAAAAAGTATAATAATAATAATAATTGTCATAGTGGTGATGTGTATATAATTCTTGCTTTTAAATGAACTATTTTACTGTTTAAAATAATTATGTAGTAGGTAAAAAATGTAATGTGGATCAATGATTTGATTTATAAAATGGAATATTCTTAGCCATAAAGAATGAGTCATTTATACTCAAAGAGATGCACCTTGAAGCCATCCTCATAAGTGAAATAAACAGGACATAGATGTGTAAATACCGTATTGCTTCTCTGGTATGAGAAACTGAAGGTGTAAATGAGTTCCAAACAGGAAAAACATTTTCAAAAGAAAAAGGGAAATGAGAGGGCAGGGGAAAGTCAAGAAGGGAAAGAAAAAATTTGATGGTTAAACAAAAGGAAAGAAAGCTTAAATAGAAGGTAGGGGTTGTAAGGAGGGCAGGAGAAAGGGAAAAATGAGCATCAAGAAGTGTCATGTACAGGTACATATTTTCAATGTTGAGTGTGATCATAATGTATATATAAAATGTACCAATAAAGTCAATTTGAAAATATCCAGGAATAAATTTTATGAAAATAAAAAAATAAAAAATGTAAATATTATTGACTAATGCTGTCAGGCATAAAGGCAAAAATACTGTTATGTGTTGCTGATAAAAGTGTGAAATGCTAAAACCTTACAGGACAACAATCTGGCAATATTATTTTAATATTAGCACCAATGCCTAAGGACATATACAGGAATGTGTATTGCAACATTATCGGTGCTGGTTAGAAACTGAAATAGAATAACTTCTTGCCTCCACTAGAATGGCTAAAGAAAGTTGTGTATTGCTTCACTATGGAATAGTACGTAGCTACGAAAAAGAATTACAGCTGTTTAGTGACTTCGAAGAGACTTTACAAGGTGCTATCAAATAAGAAAATGAAAGCACAGAAGTGTGTATGATAGACCACTTCTGTAATCGAGCAATTAAAAATATTATCCAAAGAGATTATGCACATAAGCACACACACACATATGAAACTGGGTATCTTAATTAGTTTCTTGTCACTAGAACATAATCCCAGAGGTTTGCATTTAAAGAAGGAAAAGTTTGTTTTGGCTCAGGGTTTGTAGAAGTTTCAGTCCAGAGACTCCTGGCTTCAAGGGAGGGCAGCATGGGAGAAGGGATAACAGTCAGGAAGGAGAGTGAAATCAACGGAAGAGGAAGAGAGATGGACCCTCCAAGCCACGCCCCCAGTGACCTGCCTTATCCTATACGGCGTCACCTCTCAAATCACATGTAGCTACAACTCATCAATGAAGTCATCCGGTGATGAGCACGACACATTCATGATCCAATCATCTCCCCCAAGGTCCACCTATGAGTGTAAGAGGCCTTGAAGGGACATCTACATGCTATGAACCATAACCATGGGATTCTAGAGAATTCTGTGCATAGAATCAGATAGGTACGGTATGGAGAGCCATGTTGGCTGCTCATATAGGAGGTGGTGCTGGGAAAGGGGAAGGTCATGCAAAGAGACATCTAAATTATTAAAAACATATGCTTATGTATCATGAGTAAACAGAACTTGTAAATGAGCTATGAGTCTTGTAAATGACTCTTTGAAGGGTTTTGAGGGGTAATTTTATATATTATTAAATTTTATACAAAAGGTAAGTTCAGATGAATTGAACAACTTCCTGATACACTACAATGTTCAGAGCAACAGAAAGAACAAAACGTTTTACTTTTACCATAATTTCTTACAATTATTCTATATTTCAAGGTTAGGCAACTGTTTATATTATTTCCTGATATTAAAAAATTACATTCATTATATTTTGTAATCCAGTTATTTTAGGCAAAAGTTTCTTTCCTAACATAAGTTCATTTTTCTCTTTTCAGATATATAAAAGAATCCTTTAATTACTTACTGTTTAATTTAAAAATATATTAATTTTTGAAAATTAAGCATAGAAGTCAGCACTATATTTTTTGAACTGCTTTCTCTTTCTTGAGATGTTCTGGCAAACTTTCCTTGAGGAGGTCTTGTACAATATCCTTTTTGTTTCTTCAGCCTGCCTGTGAAGCACAATGAAAATGTATACATACCTGTGTGCACAGTGACACATTCATGCTCACACACATACATGCACACTCACACAATGGAAGGTAAAAATCACCACTTTTGGCTGTGTGGGGGATAAAGGTAGTTTGCTCTTCCTGCTTTGTTTTTATCAACTTTCCCTGGCATTATCAGTTATTGACTTTTCCCTGTAAATTTTAAAGTCGTTTTGTCAAATTCCATCGCAACCCTAGAAGAGATCCATTAGGATTTTTGTTTGGCACTGCCTAAATGCCGTTTGTTAATTTGGAAGAATTAGGATCTTTGCAATGTTGTCTTTTCTTAGCCAGAAACATGATTTGCATTTTCCCTTAAAAACTACTTAAATTTTCCCTATACAGTTCTTTTAAGACTTTAAAATTCATAATTTTGTGTGTGTGTCTGTGTGTGTGTATGTGCCTGTAATTTATACCAGCAGTCACCCTTTTTTTTGGCCAATAGTGCTCTGAGTTTTGGAAAATGTATAGCAATGTAGCCAACCCCGAAATCAAGATGAAAATATTTACACTGCAGTGGAAAAGGCCTCACCACACTAGTGTCTGATTCCTCTCCTGCTTCCTATCCCTGGCCTTAGTCTTCGTCCCAGAATATCCTATTATTGAAATTGTACAGTGTGAAACGTTTTGAGTCATTTAACATAATGATTTAAGATAAGTGCAGTTATTGTGGGTATCAGGAGCCATTCTATTTTATTGAGTGATATCTCATTGTCTGGATACACCACTTTTGTACATTCCCTTTTTGATAGGGATTTCTGATGCTTCCATTTTGGAACAATACAAATAAAGCTTCTATAAACATTTTTGTATAAGACTTTTTGTGAACATATGTCTTCATTTTGACTGAAAATATCGTATATGTTTAATATGCTGGGTAAAATATACTCAATACAATATGCTGAGTGTAATATGCTGAACATATGTTTAGTTTTATGAGAAATTGCCTGTTTTCAAAAAATTGTATTTTTTGCATTCCCACCAACAAAGTCTCTTAAGTTCCACTTCTCTCCAACAGTTGGCATTTCCAATCTTTTTCTCTGTATTTTTATTGTAGTAATACATATAGCATCTACCATCTTAATTCATTTTTAATTCCACTAAACTAATGTGGTTTAGTGGAATTACAGTATTTTACATGCATCCTGATGAAGACATCACCATCACCCAGTCTAGAACTTGTTTCAGCTTGCAGAACAGAAACTCAGTCCCCAACAATCTCCTCCCCCCTCCCCATAACTCCTGGCATCCACCCTTCTACTTTCTGCATCTGTGATTTTGACAATTGTCTTCTACATTGGAATAATAAAGTGATTTTTTTTTGGTGAGTGGCTTATTTTATTTGCCATAGCATCTATGTTATAGTGTGTCAGAATATATTTCCTTTATAAGACTGAACAATAATTCATTGGGTGTGTATACTATGTTTTCTTATCAAATACCCATCAAAGGACAATTGTCTCGCTTCTCTCTTTTAGATATCCTCAACGACGCTGCTATTAGCATAGATGCACAAATATGTTTGGGACTGCGTTTTTGTCCTAATGAATATACATGCAGAAGTGGAATTGCTGGATCATATGGTAATTCTATGATGATATATATTTTTTTAGAATTTCCATACTGTTTGCAATTGTTTTAACAATGCCACTGACACTTCATAAGGGGCTCTAATGTCTCCACATTCTCACCATTTGTGTGTGTGTGTGTGTGTGTGTGTGTGTGTGTGGTTCCGGGGATCAAACATGGGTCCATGTGCTTCCCAGGTAGGTGTGGTAGGTATTGCTTGAGCTAAATTCCCAGCCCACACCACTGGTTTTAGATAAGTGTCATCATAATGTATGTGAATAGATATCTCACTGTAATCTTAACATTTCCCTAATGATCAGTGACTTTGAGTGCCTTTTCATGTTTCTATCTTTTGTGTTGGCCCTTTCTACATATTTGTTTTTGAAAACTCTATTCAAGTGTTTTGCTAAGTTTTAAAAAATTTTATCTTTATTGGAACACTGTACATGCACATTGTGATCACACTCAATATTGGGGATTTGTACCAGTATATGACACAACTTAATTCTCATTTTTTCCCGTTCCCCTACCCACCCCACAAGCCCTGACCCCCTAAAAACATAAGCTTTGTTTCCTTTTTTTTAATTACCATCACATTTTTTCCTTACCCCTCATCACTCCTCCACATTTCCCTTTGAATATTTTCTATTTCACAATATCCATCATACAATCTAGAACTTATTAAAGTTGTTTTTTGTTGTGTTGTTGTTTAGGAGTTGTCTGTGGAATCCGGATTCTAATCTTTTACATGATATGTAAATATTTCTCCCATTCTATGGTGTGTAAATTGTGCCTTTTCATTCACAAATGTTTGGAAATTTACCTATTCTAGCTTTCATCAGGTGAAGCACTTTTGTTTTAATAGTTAGATCTTTGATCCATTTTGATTTTAGTTTAGTGCATGGGGAGAGAGATATGGGTCTAAGTTCAGCCTTTGGGATATGGAAAGCCAGTTTTCCCAGCACCATTTATTAAAGAGGCTGTCTTCCTTCTAGTGGACATGTTGCCTCAAAGACAAGGGGACTGAGGGTGCTTGGAGTTGTGTCTGCATCCCATAGTCTGTTCCACTGATCCTCAAGTCTAAAAAGTCAAAATGTGGAGTCGATGGAAGAGAAAATTGTTCGAACTTCTGAGACAGCAGTTTAACACTGGGCATAACGGCTGTTGAAATGTTCATATTTTAACTTAATAAAACTTAAAAATAAGTTCTTACTTTTCAAAATGTGCCAACTTGTATCAAAGAAAAAAGCATACGACGTGGACAAGAGGGAAATGTGAGAGCGTGGGGTTGTAGTGGTGAGTAACACAGGCCTTCCCACCCCCGATGGGCTGCAGGGGTCATTCACAGAGGGCTGAAAGACATGAGAAACTGTGCATCAGGCAGTGATAGGTAGATTGAGAAAAATAATCACCACTGCTAGCAGATAAGGAGTATAAATTAATTTTAATTTTAATTGATACATAAACAAAAATTATACGTTTATGGGGTCCCATGTGATTTTTGATACATCTATACATTGTGTGATGTTTAGATCAGTTCAAACATACCTGTTGCCTCATATAGTAATCATTTTTATGATAAAATACTCAAAGTCGACTCTTTGAAATATACTGTGCATTATCACTATTTATAGTCATCCCACAATATGTAAAGAGTATTGAGCAATAAAGAAGACAAGTGGTCCAGTTACAAACATGGCAAATGTTGTCAACAGGCAATTCACAGAAGAGGAAATCCAAGGGATAGATAAACGTATAAGAAATAGGAAATGGAGAAGAAAATTTGAAATTGAAGCGAAATACCATGATTTATCCATGAGGCTAAAAACAATGTCCCAGCAGCAGTATTAAATCTGGAAAGACACAAGGATGTAACAAGCACCTGCTGTACTGCACTGAGAATGTGACCTCCGTTAGCCTTTGGGGGTGTGGCCTTAGCATCTCTATTGAAACAAGACCATGCCCGTCCTGTGGCCCAGTGATTTGACGGTAAAGTACTGCCAAAAGGCTGTAGTGTAGAGGATTAAAAAGCAGTATTTTCAAAACGGAGGTGGCAGAAACCTTCTGAGGAATGGTGGAATATCTTGAGTGTGTGAGAGGCATAGAATATGATGTAGGAGGGGGAGAGTGAGACACACACACACACACACACACAAATGCATTGAACAAACTGTATATATTTTATTCCCAAAGCGATTACCCATGCTAATTAACGAGGGGAAAGAAAAGTTATAAAATGTATGTGTGCTTGGGAGTAAAAGCATATTTCTGTAATATTCAATTTTTTAAGCTCATTTTCCATAATACTTCTGTTAAATTAGTCTCCGTCCCTCTCTTCTCTCTCTTCCTCCTCCCCCTCCCCCTCCCCCT
>PVIC010014573.1:0-36188 GCA_004025085.1 Thryonomys swinderianus | reverse complement strand
GAGACACAGTGAGGCTGAAGACAGGAGGGTTCACATGGGTCCAGGTCCTGTGTTCCCACTGCTGAGCCAGCACCTGGGTTCCTTCACTTAAATCACAACTAGAGCCTGACTCAGGCATCACACTTAAATCTTGGCAAAGGTGTATATTTGTATTTTGAAAATTAGCATGCTTCTAGTACACACAAAATTATTTGTGTTAGATGTGTAATCTGCCCTTTCAATCAACTGCTCAGTTCTGGGATTTGAGGCACTGGCCTGGGACAAAGTATGAGAGGGTACATAAGGTGGGGGTGGGGAGCTCGTAGGAGTTTCTGTTTTAGTCTGTTTGGTTTTGGTGGTACTGGGGATGGAACACAGGGCCTCACGTGAGGCACTACCATTAGGCTTCCTCCCCCAGTTTTTCTTTCTTTTTTTAAACAGAGTCTCACTTTGTAGTTCAAGCTGGCCCTGAGCTCACTATGTAGCCCAGGCAAGCCTCAAACTCAGCAATCCTCCTGTCTCTGCCTCCTGAGTGCTGGGATTACAAACGTGAGCCACCACACCTGGCACTGTGGTATGTGATATTGATTGCTGGTGGGCGTGAGTCACCACACCCAGCATTGTATATGGTTACCAGGGACTGAACTCAGGACCCTGTGTTTGCAAGGCAGGCACAGGTACCGCTGAGCTAAATCTCCAGCCCCATCTATTTTATTTTGAGACAGAGTCTCTGCAAATTACCAAGGCTAGCCTCCAATTTGGATTCTTCCTGCCTTTACCTTCTGAGTAGCTAGGATAATAGGTGTGTGTCACCAAACCCAGCTGAGTTTTGGGTTCACATGACAAACCATCTGGGAAAAGCACAGGGGCTGCAGTGGTCCTCGCCAGAGGATAGCATAAATAAAGGCTGTCAAGGGACAAAGAAGGCGGGATGGTGCTCCTGAAACAGGATGTGCAGACTGCAAGAGAGCCAGTCAAACTGCATTTAGTGCACTTGTCCACCCTCCTGAGGGAAGCAGAAAGTGGTGGGCCAGGCTCAGACAGGAGTGAATGACGGATCATCAAGGCTGGAGTGCACGAGAGTCTGGCCTATTTCTACAGCGACTGGGGCATTCGAGCTTGGAGCGGAGGTCACCAGCTCTGCAGAAGAGGAAGATGCTATGCGGGGTCTGGCTAAGTGTCCGGGGTGAAGCCACAAAATGACGAGACGGAAGACCAAACATCCAAAGCTATGGGAGAAGCCGGAGAGGCTGGGACCAGCATAGGACTTTGGAACTCATCTCTACCAAAGAAACAACTGAAACGCCAAGGCAAACGCCATCCAGCAAGATCTCAGATATGAAAGATCCTTAACGTGGCTTCCTATGGCACACGGAACAACCCAGAATATTCATGATTCTCAACAGCTGCTTCAGGGATCTCCTCCCCGAGCTTCTACTCTGTGCACCCTGAGAAGAGCGGTGGTAGAGAAAGTCCTGTGGAGGAAGAGGGAGGACAGAGGGACAGGGACAAAGACACCAGCAACAGTCGGGGGGCAGCAGTGTCCAGGGACCAGGACACAGAGCACAGCCACAGACTGGACGGCCCAGACAGAAGAGGGGCTGGGTCAGAGTCAAAAACACTGGCATGGGAGGACCCAACAGTCACGGTGCCTTCACGGGCTGTGTGGGAGTCCCAGAGAAAGCCAAGTGGTGTTGGCTGGGAGGAAACTGGATGTGAGGAAGCTGGAGAAACCCCGCAGACTTCATGTCTTTCCAAAGCTTCAGGCAAAGGAGAGACAAATTGGTGACTGAAATAGCACTCGGGTAAGGGGAGGATATGTTTTTCCTAAGGAAAAAATAGGTGAGTATGTTTAAACTTAGCACAGGGGATGAGGAGAGGGGGAAGTTAAAAACGACAAAGAGAGAAAGCTCCTATGGGCCTGGGGGTGACAGCCAGGCTCAGCAAGAGGGTGTGGGCTACAGCTCCCCTGCCCAGCAGTCAGAGATGCGCAGAGGACCACAGAGGAGGGTGACTCCAGTGCCCGAAGCTGTTGATGGCACCCTAAGCAAAGGAAGGGAGGTCAATGGCATCTTGCCGGAGGGCTAGGAAAGGCGTGGTGCAGAGGAGAGGACCGGGGAACAGAAATGGGAGCAGCAGACTGAAGTGCGCTCTGGGAGAGGCCACAATGCCTTCCTGCTGAGAACTGCTTCCTCACTCAGAAGAAGAAGAGGAAATGCAAGGGGCACCCTCAGAGGCATGGCTGACTACAAGAGGCGGAGATGAGGTAGGATAAGGTTGAAGAGGCTGGGAAAGTACAGAGGCACCAAGGGATGTAAAACCCAGGAGATCCTCAGCAATAGAAAGGACCTGGAAAGAAGAGCACATTCTAGAATCCATACAGGGGGCTCACAGTGGCCACAGAGTGACAGTGACTATTTTCGGTGCAGCTGTAGATGAGCAGGATTGGAGCTCAGGAGGTTAGAAAACCATGAGGCTTGGATCTCTCCCCAGTCCGCACCAGGCCGGAACCCTGCTCAGGGGCAGAACCTGGTGTGAGCATCCGCAGGCCTGGGGTCAGTGCCAGAGGACGGCAGGAAGGAGAAAAGAGCCTGCAGCCACCAGCCTGGCAGGAACAGGCTTGAAACACCTTGCATGGTCACATCACAGGAACCGGCGAGGAGCTGGGCCTTCAAGGCTGGAGAAGCACTGATGATGGGAAGGAAACAGCCTAGACCTCGGTGTCAGGCGAGTGCTGCGCTAACACCTGCACTTGGAGCTGCACGGGGCTGAGAAAGATGGAGCTGCTCGGGGAACCTCAGGATTCCTGTCCTTCTCTCTCTTCCATCGTTCCTTCCTTTCTTTCTGTCCTGCGGATACACACTAGGAAGAAAAGCAAATCTAGTGCTTCCAACTCTGTGATGACCCCAACAGACATGGTGGGATACTAAATCAGAGAAAATGTGACTTTAATTCAAGAAGAACTTATATTCATGACTTCAGAGTCTAAGTAAAGTTAACTTTTACTATCAAAATATCAAATGAAAACACCACGTTCCCCAAGCCCTCCAGTAACTTGAGGTTCACTTATCTACTGAAAAAAGTTAGTGGAAACATAAATTTTTACTCATAGTCATCATCTACCTTGTGGACAGCACCGTGCCCCTCGCCATCTCGAACGGCACAACACCAAAGGACAGTGGGTCAGGCTAAACTTCCAAACACAGAGGACTAGTTTTGAACAGCTCTCTCCGGAGCCTCGGCAGCCAGCTTTCCACTCCAGGTTTGTCAGCAGCATCCTGCTGCAGACAGCACGGACCCAAGAGGTGGGCTGCCTGGCTGGAGCCCCACACAAGCCCGCCCCCCAGTCCAGTCCAGTGACCCCGAAAAGCCAGCCACAGACCCCTCAGGCCATATAGTGGAAGTCAGAGGCTGCCTCTGTGATAAACTGAGAAGGGGCTGGAGGAACTGAGGGGTGACGGTGCCTTCCCAGCTTCACAGAGAAAACCAGGCTTCTGAGAGCAGAAGATGGAGAGGAAAATACTTCTGCAACTGCAGAAGACTTGGGGTGCGGCAACACTGGAAGGAAACTGGAAACTCCACAGAGGGACTTTCAATTCTGCAACACAGGTAGAGAGAGGAAGGAAACTGGGAGGATCAGATGGTCAGAGATTTCCAAACACGGAAGACTAAGGCTCAGGATGGAAACAGTGCTGCTGGTGATTGTAAGGACAGAGCCTAGACCTCACCCAGGAGGACAGAAACTGCTCTAAAACTTGAAAAGATTAAAAGATTTACATATAAATCGAAAGAATTCATTACATTTCTGGGAAAACAACTGGAAGGAAACCTATTACTTAGCAGAATAGCTTAAAGTATATAAAGAAAAAAATCCAAAGATCTAAGTAGAAAAACCAACTTGCAGACAAAAGGAAGAACCCAGGCGACTTGGCCACCCTCCCTGCTAGGAAACCCAGAAGAGGACAAGGACGGCTCTACAGCCGAGGAATTTAGATGTGTTCTGGATCAGCAACAAGAAAGACGGGGACACTAAAAATGGTAAGCAAACGCACACTTCACATCTCTACCTCCTTAAGGTGCCTTGTTGGCAGGCATGGTTACACAAACCTGTCATCCCAGCTACTCAGGAGGCTAGGTAGGAGGATCATAAATTAGTGGCCAGTCTAGGGAACTCAACAAGATCTTATCTCAAAATAAAAAAGGGTTGGGCAGGAGGGTTAGCTCAGTGGTTCCAGCGCCTGCCTCGCAAGCACAAGGTCCTGAGTTCGATCCCCGGTAACCACATACAATGCTGGGCATGGAGACACGCCCACCAACAACCAACGCTGCATACCACAGTGCCGGACGTGGTGGCTCACGCCTGTAATCCCAGCACTCGGGAGGCAGAGACAGGAGGATTGCTGAGTTCACAGCGGCTTGCCTGGGCACCATAGTGAGCTCAGGGCCAGCCTGAACTACAAAGCGAGACCCTGTCTCAAAAAGCAAAAAATAAATAAATAAATAAAAATAAAAAAGGGTTGGGCATGTAACTCAATGGGACAGCAAAGTGTTTCATCCCAAGTACTGAAAAAATAAAGGGCACCCTTCTTCAACTCAGCTTCTAAGCCAATAGGATATTTTCCTGGCCAGACTTATACAATATCTTCCTGATACCAGTATTGTTACTTTTGTAAGAAGATTATAAATTTTTAAAATAGAAAGCAAGAATTCTCTGCAAGAAATGTATCCACCAGCTCAAGTTGACCCTTCAATAGTGGGACCTGCAGAAGAACTTCCTCCAGACAGCACACATGCTACTTAGCCCAGAGCGCAGACTTTGTCCAAAAATACCCAACAAATAAAATGGTGCAGACAAGATTATCATGATGGAAGCTGTGCCTGAGACGGGCACAGCAGGACAGCGCAGTGTCTGAAATCCACCACTATTGTTTTGCGGTGCTAGACAGAAGCGGGGGAATTTTGGCTGGGAAGACAGCTCCCCAGAATGTGTCTTCCTGCATAGTCTGTTCAGAGGTTAGTGCAGCTTCTTACCCCGTGAGCTTTTCACTCATTCACTCAGCACTGATACTAACTAGGATGCCCTCTGTGGGGCTCCTGGAAAAATCAGGACTTCAAAAAACAGGAGTTTTGAAGCCATAAATCTAGTTTTTTCTTTTTAGTACCTGTTTGTAAAACACAATGGTCACATTCTTCATGGGGAGGTGATGCATAGACATAACACACGTTAATTTTTTAATCCCTGCTCTTACGGTGGTTTTAAACTTGCCTTGTACCCCAAACTGGCCTGCAACTCAAGATCCTCCTGCCTCAGCCTCTTGAGTAATGGGGTAACCCATGTGGTCACCATGCCCAGTTGAATGCAATTCATAAAGTACTGCATTTTGAAAAATGAATGGGGCCTGCCAGGTGGAGACAAAGGTACACCAAAAAAATACAAAAGAGTTCCTGCAAAGTCCTAAAAGAGTACAAGACTTTAAAAAACAAGACACTATAAAAGGCACAAGGGAGTAGAGTATAGGCAGTAGGGCCTCCTGGTCTCAGGAATGGAAATGAGTAGAGTTGTCCCTGCTTGCTGAGCGCATGCCTCTCGTACCCAGGGACTGGCAAGCACCTGAGAGAAGGGCTCCTTCCCAACCTGCGGGGCTAAGGCCCAGCAAGGGCTGCAGACCTGTGCTCCAGGCCTTCTCCAAGCACTGCAGAATTTCTGCATTTCACCCAGGAGACATAGATTCTCAGTGTCAGGTGGGATGGAAGCACACAAGGTGTTGGGGTTCAGTGGACAGTTCAGGAATCAGCCAATTCAGAGCTGGCAGCCTGGGATGCAGGGAAGAAAAGGGCACATTGGGCAACTGCAGTAGTAGGAAGTCCTTGTGAGGTGAGCCGTGGCTAAGCTCAGGTCTCCCTGACATGGGCGACAGCACTGGGCCTGCTGATCTGTTAATAGGGGTGCAAAGGCCTATGGCCAATGAATCCTCACTTCTGTAGCACGGGAAGCTGTGTTTTGTTTTTGCTTTATTTCCATTGCCGAGCAAGTGGTGTGTTTTCTTCAAACCACTGTGAAGCTGAGTTTAGACTGTGGCTGACTTTCTGGGATTTTGTTTGATTTTTGGTTGAGACAGACCCTTGAACTCAGAAGGGTTGGTGAAAAGGTTTTCTTGGAAAGACCACGACAGTGGTACAAGTAACCTGGACTCTTAAGCTAAATTCCTCTGAGTAACTAGCATCCTTGGATCAGAACACCAGCACCAGCAGCCCCTGGGAGGGGGCTCTGCTCTTGTGGGGTTTTCAGCAGCCTCTCCTAAAGCAGCAACCCTTCCGGTGGTTTACATCCCTCCCACTGCTTTCCTGCTGTTCTAGACCCAGTCTGTTGGGGCCCAAAGACCTGTTTTTAATAAATAGTCACCAGTAACATCTACAGCTCTTTTTGTGGTTTAACATTCTGATTAGCTGTCAAACAGGACTGGGAGGTCCCAAACACATCGGGGGCAGCAGATACTGAACAAGTGCCTGAGCAGCCTCAGTGACCATAGCCTGTCCTTGTCTCCTCAGTACAACTGAGATCAACATGAATGGTCTAAAGCATGATACCTAATGCTGAGTGACCAGTCATGTAGCAAGGCCTGATAATTTATCGTAACAGAACAGAAGGAGCAGGAGGTGGTAGGGAAGCAGGGACATCCAGCTTGTCTGACCTTAAGGGAATAACAATTTTAGTTGTCAGAAGCCCATGCCTTTAATCCCAGCACTCCGGGAGGTGAGGCAGGAAGATCCAAATTCAAGTCTAGTCTGGAAAATCTAGTGATTTAGAGAGAGCCTGTCTCATAATTTGAAGTAATCTGGGTATGGTGGCATATGCCTGTAATCCTGGCATTTAGGAGACAGAACTGAAGGATCTACATGAGTTCAAGGTCTACACAGTGAGACCATGTCTCAAAAAAATTAGAACTAGCTGGGTGTGGTGGCTCACACCTTTAATCTCAGCACTAGGCAGGCAAAAGGCAGGAGGATTGCTGAGTTTGAGGCTTGTCTGGGCTACATAGTGAACTCAGGGCCAGCCTTAACTACAGAGCGAGACCCTGTCTCAAAAAAAAAAAAAATTAGAAATAATAAAGGGGCTAGGGTTGACAATGCCAAGGTCTTAAGTTCAGTCTTCAGTACCTTAGAGTAAAATAAAGTGGCTGGGGATGTAAATCAGTGCCAAGGCCCTGAGTTAATTCTGAATACATATCTTCCCCTCAAAATTAACAACTTTTGCACTCTACTGTTCAAAATTGTGATTTGAGTTCCTCAATGGCCAAGCTTGATTTTTCAATTACTGTTCTCATCTGTATTGCTCCTATCCCCCTGGTGAATGTGAGAGCCTTTGAAAGCGGTAGGGAGGGATTCTGCAACAGTCCTGTACACATAGCACCAAGTCATGTCAAATCCAGCTGAAGATGGAGAAGGACGCTGAACAGTGAATTGTGCTGCAGTGCAGTGAAGAATTAAGTAAGCACTGAAGAGACCAAACTGGCGCCAAGGGCCGGTAGCAGCTCAAACCTCCCAACAGCTAGGGAGGCAGAGGCAGGATCCATGGAGCCCAGACCCTAGAAAGCAGCCCCAGCAACACAGGGAGCCCCAGACTCTGCTGAGACTGCCACGTTTAGGATACACAAACTTAAATACTGCACAGCTCCTTTTACATGGGAAACCCAAAGTATAAACTGAGTTTTTAAAAAGGTGACAGGAAGCAGGGAGACAGATATTTTGCAAATGGCATTTAGGAGGGAGAGACCAAGAGATGGAGAAGGAGGAAGGTGTGTCATGCACACGCCCCAACTCTCCAGGATCAGTGTGTTCTGAAAAGTGGACCGCTAAAATGTTCTTAAAAATCAAGTGGTATCCTGTTGACGGAAAAATTTAAAAAACTGAAGTGCCTATAAAATAAGAGCAGTCCAATTTTTTACTTCCAGGAAAAATATCTCAACAACTCGCACCGCCTTGAGCTCGGAGGGGCCTCCGTCCCGTCCCGCCCGGCTCCAGTCTGGGCTCGGCCAGCAGAGAGGCCTCGGCTCCATCGCGGCAGGGGCCCGACCGACGGAGCCTGACTGACAGCACCCGAGGCGGCCGGGTCAGGCGGCCCCCTGACGGAAACTCCTCACCGCGAGGCCGCGAGCCGGGACCCCACGTGAGCGCGGCCGGACCGCGCAGGGTCAGGGGAGTCGCGCGGCCGCCTGCAGGGCGAGGACTGGCTCGGGCGCCGGCCCGCTAGCCGCGAGGCTCCGCTTCCGGCCCCAGGGCCGCAGCAGGCCTCGGCAAGAGGTGCCACGGGAGTACTCACCCACTCCGCTCGCCGTCCGCCGCCAGCTGCGAGGCGGGGCGGGGCGAGGCGGGCGGGGCGGAGCGGGCGGGGTCGAGAACTCAAAAGGATTGAGGGGCGCGCAGACCCCGGCGACACCAGCCGCCCGCCGGCCCTGAGCATGCGCACTACACCGCCCACCTCGCGCAGGCGGGTGATGTCACGGGTGCGTTGGGTGGGGCGCCTCTCAGGCCCCGCCCCCGACACCACAGGCCACGCCCGCGCCCGCTCTCACCCTGGGTGCCTGCACCTACTGAGACCAGCGAGCTCTTTCCTGGGTAAAGGACCTGATTAGAAATTTCAATCCGTGCTGGGTGTGGAGGGCCACGGTGTGATCCCAGCACACTGGGGCTGAGGTAGGAGGATTATAAATTGGAGCCCAGCCTGGGCCACTTGGCAACTTAGCAAGACTGTCTCAAATTAAAAAATAAAAGGAGGTGGTAGGGACGTTGCCCAGTTAGAAGGTCCTGGATCCAATGTCCAGTGCTGCAAAACAATAATAGTAACTTGTGAACGTTCCCCAGAGCGTCACTTTTTTGGGCTGTTCTTCACCTTTTACTGGGTTCAGAGAGGTTTTAGATTTGCGACCCATGATCAGGACTAAATAATGCAACAAGCTAGGAGACAGTCCTGAACATGGTGAGAGGCAAGGACTAGGTGTGCCAGACAGCCCAGAGGATCCCTGTCTGGCTGGGAAGAGGTGATGAGCCTCAAACCCCAAACAACAGAATTAATCTGGCTGGAAAGGAGTCTGGTCAGGCCAAGAATGGAGCAAGGCCTGGCTGCACACTACCAGGTGTGCTTTTGATTCTGCCTGCAGTTGTCTACGATGGCGCTGCAGGAGAAGACAGGGCAGTGAGTGCCTAGGCCTTGGGGTATTGCTTTGCCATTTCCTGTGAGCCAATAATTATTTCAAAATTTTAAAATGTTCTTCAAAATTAGAGCAGTTACAGTGGTAACCAGGACCATGGGATTGAGGAAGGAGATGACCAGAAGAGGTCTAGGGGAAAGGGGGTAGTGTGGGAGGGGTAGGAACTAGTCTGTATCTTCATTATTTCTTGTACTGATGATTATGCCATTGTTTTGTCAAAAATCACATGTTTTACCAAATGCAAGATAGATTCAAACACGTTTTTTTCTAAGATAGGTCTCACTGTATAGTTCAGGCTCGTCTTGAACTCGCTGTGCCCAGGTTGGTCTTGACTTCTGGGAGATCCTCTTGCCTCAGCTTCTTGAGTGCTGACAGGCACACACCACCATGCCCAACAATTCAAACTCATCTTTAGAAAAAAATACTAGTAAAAATGAGCTTCATCCAACATTTTCAAGCAACTACACATTAATTGGTAGCTGCCAAATGAAATGGCACACATTTGATTTTTTGTAAAGCATGGAGTTTTAGTTATCTTTTTAAAGTCATTATCTTGAAAACATAAAGCTTTTGCATGCAAAAATAAGAGCATTACTTGACATTCCACTCACTATCCTAGGAATGCTTTTAAAGCACCAGCTATACCATTTTAACTGTTAAAAAATACTTGTTTGCAGTGGAAATGTGTTTCATTTCATGGCTCATCTCCCAGAACCAGGCCCTGGACAATCAGGTAATGTCCATGTGCTTCCTCTCACCTATCATTCTGGCAGAGAGGGCCAGCCTTCCTGCTCATCACAGGGCCCTAGGAAGCTCTGCTCCCTCATAGGCCAGTGCTCCAGCCTAACCTCTCAGCCAGTGCCCTGAATAGTGTGTTACCATGAAGACAGAAAAGAATTTAAATCCTCCCATCCTTTTGCTTTATCCTCTTCTTCTTCCTCTCCTCCTTTTCCTTATCTTCTTCCTCCTCCTTCCTTTTGTTCCTCTCCTCCTCCTTCGTGTCTTCCTTCTTGTCTCCCCTTCTACCTTAAAATAAAACCTTGGGCCAGATGGAGGGTGTGTCCCCCACTCACAACATACCTCACAGCACTTTGCCAACCCTGCATTCACCCAGCTGGTCACAACCCCTTCAAGATGGAGGACACATGCCACTGGCTCAGGCGAGCTTCCACGTGTGCAGGGACGTCCATTGGCCAGCAGTGCTAAAAGTGTGCAGTCATTCCTTCAGTCTGCCCTCAGATGCCACAGAGACCAGAGCTGGAGAGGTTCTCTCCCCAGGGGGGAGCCATGGCCCCATGCTGGGACCAGGCTATACCCCCGTGCCCACTCCTAGCAAGACCAACCTTCTTGTGAAACCCAGGTGCCTATAACTGCAAAGGTTTCTCCTAGAGCCACAAAACCAGGACTGAACCAGGGCATAGTGACACCGCCCTGTAATCTCAGCATTGTGCAAAGCTGAGGTTGAGGCTGTGAATTCTCATCTGGCTGAGGTATAGCTCAGTGTGAAGGCTCTGGGTTCAATCTCCAGTACCACCAACAAAGCAGGACCAAGACAATGACAGAGCAACCCCACCCTTCACAGCCCCCAGAAAAATGGTCCTGTTCTTTTGATGAACCACGTCCTTGATGGACCTGGGCTTCCTGCATTTCCTTAAGCTGAAATCCTCCCCAATTTTCTCTTACTTTCCTTTGTTAAAGCCAACTGGAGCCTTGTCATCATCTCAAACTAAAGTCACTTTCCATTTCCTCTTACTTCAGATAAAGTTGTTCCTCTGCAAGTTGGAGCCTCAGTTGTAACCTCCATTGTCACTGAAGGGCAGTGCCAGGCAGGGACAATGAAAGACCCTTTCTACAGACGTGAAGACTGAGGCTGCAGGTGACAGAATCCTAATTTGAAATTCATTCCTACACTCAACTTAGTTGCCTTCAGACACGACCTCATGCTAATGCCCTCCTTTCCTCAGCTTCCACACGGCTGTGGCCAGGTCCTGTCCCTTCCTGGCCTGCCTTCTCCTCAGCCTCATAGCCTCCTATTTGCCTTTTACTCCATGGATGTCCGTGGTGCACTCTGGGCCTCCCAGAAAGGGAAATGTCTGCTTTTAGGGTTTTGGTTTATTGAGGCTCATGAAGAAATATCTTAGACAAATGATGATTACCTTAGAGATCATTTACCTTTAATCAGTGAATACTTTTATTTCCAGATACTACAATGTGTTTGTAACCGCCTCTTTCCAGAGATAATTACAGAGCCAGCCCTGGTGGTGCATGCCTGTAATCCCAGCACTTGGGAGGCTGAGGCAGGAGGATTGCAGCAAATTCGAGCCAACCTGGACTACATATCTAGACAAGAAAAGAAAGAAAGAAAAGAAAGAAAGAAAGAAAGAAAGAAAGAAAGAAAGAAAGAAAGAAAGAAAGAAAGAAAGAAAGGAAGGAAGGAAGGAAGGAAGGAAGGAAGGAAGGAAGGAAGGAAGGAAGGAAGGAAGGAAGGAAAGAAGGAAGGAAGAGACAGAGAGACGGGAAGGGAGGGAGGAAGGAAGGAAGGAAAGAAAGAGAAAGAAAGAAGAAAGGATTACAGGATACTTTAAAATGCCGTTTAGGTAGTATGGCCCTGTAAGGGGATCCAGTTTTAAAATAATGTTCTCAGTTTCTTATTTTTTCACTCTTGTCAATCCCTGTCACTTACATATGTCCTCCGAGTATGCATCATACTTACCACCTGTGTAAGCAAAACAGCAGTGAGCACAACACATTTACTCTGGCAGCGAAACTCCCATGTGGGCCCTGAGACGGTGGGCACGTGGTTCTGTCAGAGCCCACTATACTGCAGGGAACAGGACCAAGGGTTTAGTTCAGGGGCACCACACCTGCTGTATAGCCACAGGGTCCTGAGTTCAAATCCCAATCCTGAGGGGAAAAAAAATTGCACGAAGGCTGAACCCGAAGGTAGACCACAGACTTCATCAGAGTGTGCAGGGTCCATAGATTGTGAGACACAGATCCAAAGAAAGCTGGGTGGTGATACGAGGGCCCCAGGGATTGGGCTGATGAGCATTCTTAATGTGCGACTCAATCTTCTAGAAACCAAAATTTTCTTTAAAAAGAGAAAAATAAGAGTTGAATGTAATCCTAGCTCTCAGTGTTGAAGTGGGAACTGTTGCTGGTTCAAGTCCAGTCTGGGCTGCATCATGAGACCCTGTCTCAAACCCTGTCCAGTAAGAAGAGAAGGAAGGGGGCCGGAGATTTAGCTCAGTGGTTCTGGCACCTGCCTCTCAAGCGCAAGGTCCTGAGTTCGATCCCCGGTAACCACATACAATGCTGGGCGTGGAGACTCACGCCCACCAGCAATCAATACCACATACCACAGTGCTGGGCATGGTGGCTCACGCCTGTAATCACAGCACTCGGGAGGCAGAGACAGGAGGATTGCTGAGTCCCAGGCTTGCCTGGGCTACATAGTGAGCTCAGGGCCAGACTGAACTACAAAGCGAGACCCTGTCTCAAAAAAAAAAAAAAAAGAAGAGAAGGAAGTAATGGGAAAAAAAAGAGAAAAAAGGCCCACACCAAAGTCTAGAGTTGAAGGCACTGGAGACATCCACAGAAATGTTTCCCACATATCATTTCCTATTATGACCTTTTCTATGCAGGGAGTACATCATATTATAGGGCTTTATTTTTATAGTTTAATAAATTTTGAGGTACAATTTCTACACAACAAAAAGTTCCCAAATTTAAGTATATATTCAGTACTTTTTTTTGCTGTTCTTGTTGTACTGAAGATTGAACCCAAGATCTGATCACTGAGCTACATACCCAGCCCTTCTATATTTACTTGTTTTATATTTTGAGACAAAGTCTTACTAAACTATTAAATGGTACAAGCTGCACTTGAACTTGCAGTTCTCCTGCCTCAGCCAAAATGCTGGGATCACAGGCATGTGGCAATATAAAGCCACATGCCCATGTGCTGTGGTCTGAATGTTCCCGTGTTCCCAAGATTCATATGTAAAATGGAAGGGTCAAGATTCTGAGTGGGCCGGTGCTGGAGGTGACTTTCCAGCCCCAGAGAGAGGCTCTTGCTATATTCTGAGTCTGCTGGTGACTTTATCTTGTGTATTACCAACTTCCACACTACGAATATGTTTTCTGCTGTTACAAGCCATCCAATTTATGGTTTTTGTTGTTGTTGTTATTTTGTGATACAGGGGCTCAAACTGAGGACCTTGCATTTGACAGGAGGTGCAACGTCTCTGAGCTACATCCACAGGCCAGGGATTTAGGGTATTTTGTTTTAGCAGCTAAAATGTAACCACAATCCAAATGGAAGCCAGGTGTGGTTCAGTCCCCAGTCCCTCAGGGGCAATGAAAAGGAACAGGACCAGCTTCCTTCCTGACACTTATCTGGTGTGTAAGTTTGGGCAGCCATTTACTTCCCCTTAACCTACAGATTTGCACTGCTATAAAACTGACTTAGGAAGAACCCTCACCAGGCAGGTGTGGATACCAAACTTGTAAAACCATGGAACTGACGTGTAAAGGGGCTGTGAATCACAGACACAGTGGTCACACTTTCAGGCATGGAAAGATGACCAGATACAAAAGACAGAGTCAACACACCTCTTTGTTTGGGGGTCCCACAGAAAACTGGTGGAAAGGCAAAACCCAGAGCAACAGTCATCTCCAGTGGGGGCAGCTTGTGTGACCTTCCTGCTTCACACTCTTAGCATTTTTGCTAAGAAAAAATTATCATCATTGTGTCACTTTTTATAAAAAATTAAAGTATTGGGCCGGAGGGTTAGCTCAGTGGTTCCGGCGCCTGCCTCGCAAGCGTAAGGACCTAAGTTCGATCCCCGGTTACCACATATAATGCTGGGCATGGTGGCTCACGCCTGTAATCCCAGCACTCGGAAGGCAGAGACAGGAGGACTGCTGAGTTCGCGGTGGCTTGCCTGGGCACCATAGTGAGCTCAGGGCCAGCCTGAACTACAAAGCAAGACCCTGTCTCCAAAAAGAAAAAAAAAAAATTAAAGTATTATCTCTAAAACATGTAAATGGATTATGTGATTTCACATGGGAGGAACTGGTTCATAACCTTAACCTTGTTGAATATGCCTTTGCCGCAGGAAAGGGTTACTGCCTGGCTGTGTAGTGTCTCTCCTGTTGTTCAAGAAAAGAATGACACTGGGGAAAATCAGGTGAACCTAGAAGGAGCAAGAAGGAACAAAAGCCACAGTGGGACCGTCAGTAAAAGACAGTAATGCAGCATTCCACAGAAGTAGTTCCCCACCTTTCGCAACCCAGGGAGGACCTGGCTCCTTTCTCAGGGGAGTTCATTTCTTGGGGACTGAGTGTCTACCAAGCAGGACCAGGAAGAAGAGCAGCTGGTTTGAGAATGTCTGCATGGAGCGGTGACCTCAACTGAGACAACACAGAACACCCCACCTGTCCCGACAGGGTTGCTGGACCTGCTCAGTGACTCAGTAAGGAGAACAGGGTGTCTCATTCCTTCAGTTTTCAGAAATATTAAACAGTATCCAAAAGGAGCTATCCAGGTGGCAGACTGGTGGAGCCCATGAAAGAGGTTGGGTAAAAATATATACAGCCATTATCTTCTAGGCTTGCTTCATTTAGATGAATGATACTATAGGCACTTGGCAAAAAACAAAGACATATTTTTCTTATAGCATGGCCCCCAAATGCAAGCCAACAACTTCATCTGGTGTTTGACGAAAGAAACCACCTTCTGTTCCAATAGCAGAGAGAAACTGGCTGTGTGGGGTTTCTTGATTGATAGTATATACATTTCAAATTGTATACAGTATTCTGCAGGAAAGTTAGAAATTGTCAAAGATAATTTTAATTCTGTTCTACTTTTGCCTTTGCCACTGACTAAATCCTAATCCCTCCCCACAAGAATAAATGAATGCTACATTTGAGCATCATTGATATATAGGTGGCTTCATTTAGGATCTCAGAAAAGATTATTTAAGAGAGACTGTATAAAGCAAGAGGAAAAGAGACCTGAGGGAAAAATCTTAGGGAACACCCTTTTTTTTTTTTTTGGAGACAGGGTCTCACTTTGTAGTTCAGGCTGGCCCTGAGCCCAGGCAAGCCTGGAACTCAGCAATCCTCCTGTCTCTGCCTCCCGAGTGCTGGGATTACAGGCGTGAGCCACCATGCCCGGCACTGTGGTATGTGGTATTGGTTGCTGGTGGGCATGAGTCACCACGCCCAGCATTGTATGTGGTTACCGGGATCGAACCCAGGACCTTTCACTTGCAAGGCAGGCGCTGGAACCACTGAGCTAAATCTCCGGCCCAGGAATATCCATATTTTAGAAGTAGCCAGGAGAGCAGATGAGGTATCTAAGAGAATTAGTAGGAAGATGGAGAAAGGTTAGTATATTTTTAAAAAGAAAGAAAAGCTAGACATGGTGGTGCACACCTGTAATTCCAGCTACTCGGGGGCTGAGGCTGAAGTATCATAAATTTCTAATCAGCCCGGACAACTCTAAAGACCAAGTCTCATGTAGGCATGGGGACACATATCTGTAACCACAGGAGAGCTGGCAGTTTGAGGACAGCCTGGGCCACATAGCAAGTTAAGTGCTGCCTGGGACTCCATGACACTGTCTCAAAAAGATAAAAGAAAAAAAAAACACCCTGTCTCAAAACAAAGTGAAAAGGGCTGGTGGTGCAGTTGTGTGCTGGGCCACTTGCCATGCACGTGCGAGGCTCTGAGTTTAGTCTCTAGTACTGCAAAATAAAAAATAAAAACAAAAGTGAAACCCAAGAGGAGACTTTCCACAGAGTGGTTGACAGTGTCAAAACACAAAATAGTCAAGGAACATACACACTGGTGAGTGACCATTTGGCTTTGGAAAGTCAGAAGTCACTGATGACCTCAGCCCAAGCCTTTCTGGTGCAGGGACAGTGGTCTCCATCCTGCTCAGATGGCTTACAAAGTACATGAGTCTTTAGACAAACAGATGGCCCTGCACTTGGGAGGCTGAGGCACAAGGATCACAATGACTTGAGGCCAGCCTGGGCTATACAGTGAGCTCAAACTTCCAGCTTGTCTATGAAGAAAAGGAAAAAGGGTGGCTAGGAGAGAGGCGTCTGTGGGGAGCAGCACTGGTGTTTGACGTTTTATCTAGTGTGGCTTCAGTTCACGCAGGTTTTAGGCCAAGCACAGGAAGCAAAAGAAGACATGATGTCATCGAAGAGACAGGAGTTGAGCTGCAGGAGCAAATCTGCACAACCTGGAAAGAGGGCATAGGGAAACCTGTCCCCACATGAGTGGCAGCGGGTACCTCTGTATTGGGCAGGGAAGGGCTCAGGAGAGACAAGGAGGACACTTCATTTTTTATCACTTCCTTGGCTCCAGAAAACAAAAAGGAAGCACAGTTGTTTCCTACCAGAGAGGGTAGAGACTTAAAACTCAAGAATGTAAAAAAATCTCTAAGAGAGGCAGGAGAGCATAGGACTGGAGAGCATCGCTAAAGACTGGATCCCTATTGGAGGAGGCAACTGCCTTAGCTGTTTTTGAATTGCTGGAGGCCTTAGTCACTTTCTTTTCCCTGAAACATTGTACTCAACACCAGCCTCTGTCGGCAGGGTCTGAGACAGGATAGCGTGGCAGAGGGCCTTGTGGAGGACAGCACCCTGCCAGGCCACACCACCCTCTTTGGGCCAAGCCTGTGTCCTCACACCCCATCTCACTCTGACTCACTGTGAGCCAATCCCTGTGTGAATGCCCCTTTCAGATCCATCCCTACCCTCAAAGCTCTGCTGGTCCCTCCCCTTCCTCTCCAGCTCTGGGCCGGCTCTGGGCCAGCTCTGCTTCCTGACTGCCATGAACTAAGCAGCTTTTCTCCCCTACCCCTTCTATTCTCTACCATGATGTTTGTGTTCTGGAGACAGCTGACCAAGGATTGAAACCACCAGCAAGTCAATCCTCTCCTCTGTTGTGGCTGTGGGCACTGGGTACTGTGTCTCAGCGACAAGGGGGTGAGGAGGACAGGAAGGGGTACAGAGGGGTTGATGAAAAGCATAATAGAAGATAAATTTTTGCTGATGTGGAGAGTAGCATGGTCTAAAATTGCCACATTAGGGCAGGGAGAACTCTAGCTGTGGTTCTAGGACATGAGAAAGGAGGTCAGGTGAAATTCAGTGGAATCTGGGTTTAACATTGATGTGTCTGCTTTACACTGGCTTTCTCTGTAATATGAGGGAAAAAAACACACACACAGAAAGAATTCAACACACAGCAGACACTACACTGAATTCTAAAAATATGCCTGTGACGAAGACAAACACCTCCCTGCCTCACTGGAGTGAAGTCCTTAGGCAGCCAAACCCTGGGCAACCAGAAAATAAATGTGGAGCCTGAGCATGTTCTGAAATTGCATACATTTGGTTGTTGGAGAAATCTTACAGGCTAAATCAACTGGGCTTCCCCAGATAAAGATGTACACATAACTGGCAAGCAAAGATGCTGATAATGTTGATAAGTCTTCCCAAGTCTTTGAAGAAGTCACCACAGAGCTGTTTACTAAAGAGTAAACACTGGGTTATTGTGCCCTCAGGGGTTATTTACATTACAACAAGGCACAGAGCCTATTGATATGGAAATCAGTAAGAAGCTTCACAGGGAAACAACCGCAGACCTGTGTAATGTTATACTACAGCGAGATACCTAAGGAGCACATGAAGATAAATTTAAATGTTATACACATGCAAGCAGGAAAACTCCCAAGATGCTTCTAGCAGCATTTATAAAGTGCTGTTCTGGTACCAAGTGAGAAGTACAGTGAACAGAAACACATGAATTACAGGTAAAGACACCATATGTGGTCATCACCCTCTCCACACTGAGAAGCTTTGTCCAATAACAGTATTTTCAATTATAGTTAGCCTCCTTCGGGAAAAATAATTAACCAATGAAATCCATTTTGAAAATTTTCTTGTACCACCACATCAGCAAATACAATTGCTATATTAATACATGTCTATTAAAAACCAATTGTGAAATGAAAAAAGAATTAGGATGCGTTACATCTACATACCAACTTCCCACAATGAATGTAATCATTATGTACAGCAAACATGTATTAATAAAAATAAAATAAAAACCAAGTATCAGGAAGATGAAATTTAAACCTAATAATATTGAGTTATCAGAGATGAAACTTTCCATAAATAAGTGTAATAAAATAATCCACCATAAAATTCAAAGAACTCCTCAAAGCCTTTAAAAATAGATTCTAGCATGCAATGGAAGAAGGAAAATTAAGGTATAATAAAAAGAGCCCCCAAAGCCAAGAAACTTCATGAAACAGCAGACTGCTCAGAGGGGAGGCTCCTGCTCATCCACCCTGGATGTGAGCTCCCCGGAAAGCCAGTACCGCTGTGGGTGAGGCTCAAGAGTGAGCACTAGGCTGAGCCCTGTGCCAACTGCCTGCCAGGAGGGATCTGGCATAGGCCAGTTTAGGGTGAAACTGCTGTCAGAACAAGAGGAGAGCATGGGCAGTTGGCGGCCAGGCGCACTGGGCATGCCCACTTTTAAACCTTCTTTTAAACCACAGAGAGAGAGCAGAAGCCAATGTTGAATAATTGGTCACCATGAGCAGCTGTGAAATGTTTGTGCCCATTGAGAGCCCTGTTTCCCGGCCGTCTATGGAGAAGCATCGGCGTGCAGGCCCGAGCCTACAGCCATTCTGCTGAACCCTGGGTCAGCTCACAGCTTTTTCTGCTCAGCTGGAGCAGACAGTGAAAATAGGTTTCTCCTGTTATACAAACAGATTATTTGCCTCTGTGGATGAGACTTTTGACAAGACAAAGAAACCTGTGGGCATCAGCACATTGCCATACTTTCCTGCTGTGAGGTGAGTTCCTTTGTCAGTGGCAGAAGTCTATGCTGATGGCAAGGCACCTGCCAGCCCACAGGGTAACACCAGCGGAGGACACGGTGGGCAGGAGGAAGCTACAGACAGAAGCTTAGGCTCCTCCGGGGTAGCCCAGAATGCTCACCATGCTGCCCTGTCACCACCTCTGGGCTCTGGAGCACATCTGGGTGCAGCACTGGTCACCATCTTTGATGCTCACTGTGGCCACACCACAGTCATCTCTGGAGACAGGAGTTCTGACGCTGAGCCAAAGCATCACTTCTGTTTGCTCTCAGAGGTAACAGGGAAGGGAGCTGTGCTGAGCTGAGCTCCTGCAGAGGGCGGGGTTCACTCCCTCAGGGCAGTGAGTGCTCTTTTGTTTGGAATCCACACAGGACATTAAGCAGCCACTAGAGCACAGCTGAGACCCTCAGGAAAGAGCGCGTCCAGAGCTGCTGCAGAAGGTGGGCAAAGACGACGAGATGATTGTGTGGCAATGCATCATTTAGTGATATAGTCTTACAGTGTGAACATTCACCACACTTCGTAATCGAACCTAATATATCACCTTAGATTAGTTTCTCAGAGGGCCTCAAGGAGAGTTGGGGAGAAATGAATAAACCATCAGCGAGACCAACTAGTCACTAAGAATGGTGACTATGACTACTCAATTCTCCCATCATTCCTTCCCCAATCCTCAGAAATTATTTCCTATTCTTTGATGATTATAACTTTGAGGTCAAATTGAGGCCCAAATTCTATACGAGTTTTTTGTTTTCCTTTGTTTTGTTTTTCTGAGACAAGTTCTCGCTTTGTAGTTCAGACTGGTCCTGAGCTCACTATGTAGCCCAGGCAAGCCTCAAACTCAGCAATTCTCCTGTCTCTGCCTCCTGAGTGCTGGGGTTACAGGCGTGAGCCACCATGCCCAGCATTGTGGTATGTGGTTATGGGGATCGAACCAGGGACCTTGGGCTTGCCAGGCAGGTGCTGGAACCACTGAGCTAAATCTCTGGCCCTTATATAAGTTTTGATAAACAGGACAAGAGTTATAATGGGCACAAATTCCTAGCAGCAAACCACCAATAAAAAAACACTTTTGTTTGGCAGTGATAAAGCAGGGAGCAGGGGTCCATCCATGTGAAAAGTTTGCCCTAAATCATACAATAAAGGACCGCAAAAGGTTCTGGATGTGAGTGTTGCGTGAGAATTGTCCCGTCAGTAGGACACAGTCCTTGCCCTCGGGCCAGTGAAGAGCAGAGTGACCCTTTGGAACGGATCCCAAGCACTATGAGCCCTTTGATGGACTTGGAACTTGGGGGGGGCAGGGCACTGGGTGGGAGGAAAGATGCACTGGGGAACGTGAGGTCATGAAAAGCTGCCTGTCTTCAGGAGGATGAGCAGTATGAGCTTCTATCTTGCCAGCATATTTTGTCATCAAGAGCAATAAGTCACTTAGACAGCAGTTTGCATTTTTTGGGCAAACAGCTCCAATAGCAGCCTTTGTTCACCTGTCCTAACACTCATCATGCTGTGGGATAACTGCTGTGCTTCTGTCTGTGTCACCACCAACTGCTGAGCTCCACAGGGACAGGAAACGTGTCTGTCCCAGCCAGAGCTGGGTTCTGAGCATCTTGCATCATCCCTGGCACAGGAGGGAACAAAAGCAAAAACCAAAATGTTTTACACATAAACATTAGCAATAACAGTAGGAGAAATAATCATGACACTTCATTAAAATGAGAGCAAACTTTAGAGCCTGCTTTACTTTACTTGTAAACACTTAGGCTATTGTATAGTAGTGTAAGCCTGTAATCAAAGCACTCTGGGAGGCTGAGGCAGGAAGATGCAAAACTGCAAGTTCAAGGCTAGCCTGAGCAATTTAGCGAGACCTTGTCTCCAAATAAAATTAAAAAGAAGGCTGGGTAAATGCCCTGTCCAATTCATGTGATCACAGAAAGACAGAGAGAGAGAGAGAGAGAGAGAGAGAGAGAGAGAGAGAGAGAGAGAGAGAGAGAGAGAGAGAGGAACAAAAAAGAAAGAAATGAAGAAAAAAGAAGAGAAGAAGAGAAAAAATGATTGATTCAGAGGCCAGATTACTGATCACAGTTTACCATACAGAAGGAAAAAACAGACAGAGTTAAGGGTAATGTTGTTACCATTTTTTAAGTTAAAAAAGATTAACTTTCAAACTCTTCATGTTGCTATTAAGTTTAATAACAAGGGTTCCTTAGGAAAAAATGATGTAGATTTTTAAAGAGAAGTGTTACGTGCTATACACCAACACAAAGAAGTTGAAAGGAAATCCAATATCCTGGTTTTCACTAGAGAGGTAATAAATGCCAGCTTGAGGGTTAGTGCTTTATGGTGCATGGAGTCTGACCATGGTCAGAAGAAAAACATCCCACTCTGTAAAGGACATTGGTATTTGCTATAAATTACATCCTAAGTGGATGACAACAGTAGTTCTCAGATATCAGGGTGCACCAGAATTACCCAAAGGAACAGTTCAACAGATCTCTGGACTCTACCTCCAGTATTTCTAATTTAGGAGATCTGTGATAAGGCTAAGAATTGGTGTCTCTAACTCATCCCCAAGAATGCTGATTTTGCATTTTTGGGGCCAATTCATGAACAACAACTAGAGTACATCAACCTCTTACCTTTCTCCAAAGCCTTACTAAAAGAACTCTTATTTTATCCTTCTTTTTTTGGAGGGTTTTTTTGGGGTATTAGAGAGAGGATCTTGCTATGTAGTTTTTAGGCCAGTCTTGAACTTGCTTGAACTGGCCTTGAACTCACAGTGATCCTTCAGCCTCGGCCTCCTGAATGCTGGAACTACTGGTATCTCTACAATGCTCAGCCATCCTCGCAATCCAGTTTGAATTTAGACATGTCTCTTTGTCTTAGAAAACCAAAGATTTTCTTTTGTAAATTTTCTATTTGGGAATTCCTTTAAAAATGCTTAGAAATAAATAGGCATGGGCCATTGCAGTAAGCAGACATTTATACTGCATCTCTTACTAATACAGAAAAGGTCAGGAACATCAGAGCACAATGCAATGGAAGGATCAAGACTTGAGACTCCCTTCTGGGAAATGACCTGAAAACTCCTTAGGACAGTAGAAGAAATGCTAGAGAAAAACTTAGTTTACATATTAAGTGAGAGACTGTTTTTAATTATTAAAGCAGAGTCTCATACCTAGATTTGAATAGCTGGACTTAGTTACTGTTAATTGATTTTACCAGTGACTCAATTTCTCCACCTAGAAAGTTGATTTCACAGAGAGTAATACGGAGATAAAATGTAGGATGTTTGGAACAATACCTGGCCCACTGTCTGTACCCTTATTCAAGCACTGCTATTACTGCTGTTTTACTGCTGTCCTTGGGATTGAACCCAGAGCCTAGCACATTCTAGGAAAGAAACCTATCCCTGACTATGGCCCCAACTCAGCAGTTACTATTACTGCTGTTGCTGTTGCCCACTATGCTGACAGGTTCTCCACCTGGACATCCAGCAAGCTCGGTTCTGTGCCACAGAGCACCCCTTGTTCACCTTGAAATGACTGTGTCTGCACCTAGCTCTTTCATGGGATTTTCTTTCCTGTTATTTCTCCCAAACAGTGCAGAATGCCAACTGTGTATATAATTGTATTGTGTTATATTAGGTATTATAATAGTCTAGAGATATTTGAAGTATATGGAAGATGTATGTGGATTACATGCTCAAGCGTGAGCACCCATGGACATCAGTATCCATGTGCACTACACACATAGGGCTGATCTGAAACCAGCCTCCCATGGATGCTGTGAAGTGACTGGGGAGTTGCTTGAAGAAAAATGGAGATGCACAGGTGTTCGATCTCAGAGTGGAAAATGTGACCGCACATCGCGGTTCTGGTAATGGCGCTCTGAGGATGAGGGTTTTATGCTGCTTGAAAGTGTATCCTTATTAAGAGGCAGCAAGTTTCCACTTACCAGATAAGAAAATTATTTTATTTTGGGCTGAGTTCTGGTTAGAAAAAGTCTCCCTCAAGATTACATAACTATAGGCCTTTGACTCTCAGGACTATGGAGTTCAATTTGTACCATTGCCTTTGCCTGAAATCCATCAAATTGAGAAATCAGCATAAAAGTTAGTCCTGGGCTGACCTCCTAGGGCACATCAAAGAAGAAAATATAAAACTGCTCTAAACAGATAACCAGAAACCAGACTGGCCAGTATCTGTAGATTAAAGTTCTATGAATATGAGCCTAAACATCAAAATTTATTAAACATATCTGAAAACAACCCACCATAGGTTAGAGTGAACAGAGAAAATAAATAGATTTAATCCAAGAATCTTATGTAATAGAATGCTATAATAGAGACAATAACATAAAAAGAATATCATATTCAAGATACTTGAAATTCAAATTCTGTGTTAAAAATCTAGAATTTAGGGCCGGAGATATAGCTCAGTGGTTCCAGTGCCTGCCTTGTAAGTGCAAGGTCCTGAGTTCAGTCTTCGGTAACCACATACAATGCTGGGTGAGCAATCAATACCACATACCACAGTGCCGGGCATGGTGGCTCACACCTGTAATCCCAGCACTCGGGAGGCAGAGGCAGGAGGATTGCTGAGTTCGAGGTTTGCCTGGGTTACATAGTGAGCTCAGGGCCAGCCTAAACTACAAAGCGAGACCCTGTCTCAAAGAGAAAAAACAAAAAATATATAGAATTTAGAAAAGGAGAAAAGTCTTGCTTTTTCCTGTAGGACTGTGGACTGAATCTTGAACCTTGCAATGAAAAATATCCACAGGGTCTTAAATTATTTTTCAATTTTGAGACAGGCTTTTGCTAAACTTGATTATACTCAAACTTCAAATCTTGCCTCAACCTCTCAGAGTGATGGAATTACAGGTATACATATATATGACCATTCTGGCTGAAAAGAAAACACTCTTGAATAAGACTAAAATTTGAAAATAATGGGCACGACAATTTCCAATAATCATAGTTAAGCAATGAAGTAGGAGATAGATCTCGAAACAATTACAGAAGATGCAGCATCGTAGTGGAAAAAACAGGAGCAGAAAAAAATAGTTTTGTGGGGAACTGCAGATGATTTATTTGGATTTACATTACTTGGATTTAAGGATTGTCTGCCCTGCCCTGTGGAATCATCTACTGGGATTATTGCTGACATCTGCCCTGCCCTGCAGGATTTTAAACTACAAAGATTACTGCACTAGGATTATTGGTTTTAAGACTTACCCAGATTTAAGGATGTCTACCCTGCCCTATGGGATCTTCTTCAATTGCAAGGATTATTGTAGATAACCGCCCTTTTTGAGCATGCTAGGATTTTGGGTGCAAGGTTTGGGACCACCCTGTTTTATGCATGTTAGGATTATGGGTGTGAAGGCTTTGTACCAAATAAAGGTGCAGGGAGCTCAGGGCATTGGGGCCTTTCTTTTTATGCAGTATTTGGCCTTTTGCTGCCACTGCTCAGAGTAGCAAGAGTCAAGACCAGGCTCAGCCTTTTCCCCAGGGTTCCAATTTTGTTTTTTTGTTTTTTGGTTTTTTTTTGAGACAGGGTCTCGCTTTGTAGTTCAGGCTGGCTCTGAGCTCACTATATAGCCCAGGCAAGCCTCGAACTCAGCAATCCTCCTGCCTCTGCCTCCCAAGTGCTGGGATTAAAGGCATGAGCCACCACGCCTGGCCCAATTTTGTTGTTTGTTGGTTGCTGTGGGACTCACAGGGGACTGGGGCTTGCCATTATGATTCTGGCTGCATCCTCTTACCCTATCTCTCACATACAGTGACCTCTCATCCTAGTTTGCCTGCAACTCTTCTGATTTGGGCCCTAAAAGAAAATTATCCTGGAAAACTCTTTCATTCCTAGATAATCCAAATGATTGACTGACTACCTCAGGGAAAGTGTGAATAGAATAAACATGTCCAATTTAGAAATTCCATCATGAAGGGATGTTAAGAATTGGGAAGAGGGAATAAATGAAGAGATAATGACTGAATTTTCTTGAACTAAGCACTATGAGTTCTAAAAATAATAGGATAAGAACTTTAATCACAGATTTCAAGTGTTATAGTTTAGATCAAAAATGTCTCCCCAACATCTCATGTTTGGAGGATGTACAGATCTTGGGGCTGCTATACTCATCACCATTAACTAATGCAGTGGAGCATGGCTGGAAGTGGGTCCTGCACTCTGTACCCTGGAAGGTGCGTTTTTGTCCCTGGCTCCTGCTTTCTTTTTTTCTGGCCCCCTTGAGCTCAGCAGCTTTCCTCCACCCAGCTATAGTCTAAACTATAATCCAAAATGAATCTCTCCTGCTTTAAGTCAGTTATAAGGTTTCAGCAACAGGAAAGCAACTAGTACATCACAAATGATAAATAAAAACAAATATACTCCCCCAACAAACAAAGGCAACAGAAAGAAATGCATTGAGATCATCACAGTGAGACTGCAAACAACAAAGATAAAGCATAACAATTTAGAACTAGCATAGAGAAGGCAGATTACTTACAAAGGAGTAAAATCCATTCTGGCCGAAGAGTATGCAGAAGTCAATATAATAATACTTCCAAAGGGCTAGATTGAAATAACTTGCCACATTGATTTTATACCCAACTAAAATGTACCTACAGGACTGGAAGTCTCATGCTCACTGCTATAAAAGGGGCAGCATCCCTACATGTGGCTCAGCCATCCCCAGACCAAACTTAATCTTTATCAGGTATGGAGACACAGAGGTTGGTCTATGTAGCAAAGGGGAATCCAAAGTGGCCCAGGTTGATAAAAGTGCTTAATTCACAATGGGTAAGGAATTAATTCAAGTTCTTCCCAGAGATCTGTCAATAAGAGGACATCAGAGCTTCATGATTAATGCCAATACAGGAGACAAGAAATGAATAGATAAAATGGAGAGCCAGAATTGAGGTTTTTCCAGACATGAGCCAGAATCCTGAAGGGATATCTATATCTATCTATCTATCTATCTATCTATCTATCTATCTATCTATCTATCAATATACAGACAGAGAACATTGTTGGAAAAATAGAGCCATTTAAGGAAAACTCCCTCACAGACATTGATATGGGACAAAGAAGAAAAACCTTTACCTGATAAATTCCTGAGTGCCTGCTCACCTGCACCTGGACTTGGCATTTGCATTTTACCTCAGTAATCCCCCAGTGCTTCCTCAGGAGCAAAAGCAAATGCTCTTTAGAAAAATGAACCCTAATTTAGATTTTTACCATATTAATTCTACCACAAAAATATAAATGTGTCTGCATGAATATGTTTGTATATATAAATCTATGTGTATTTTATTAATATATACTAATAGGTTTTCTGATGAGTATTATGGAGTGCTTTTATTCAATCAATTCAATATATCATTAGTGCTAAAATTGAATTCCTTTCAGAATTCAATAGTTGCCAGCCTACTTGTTCAGGTACACAAACCCAGAAATTCCTGCTCCATATTTTATAAAGGCAATACATGACATTCACTGAACACCCTCCATTGTGCAATCAATGTTTGACATTCTAAAAGTTTAAATCATCTGGTCTATAGTTAAATTTTAATAAAATTATACAACACCCCAGATCTTTAATTACATACTTACCTAGCCATTTATAGTCAATCCTTCCAAAAGGCCTCTTTTATTGAAAATAATAACTTTCTCTTTAGTATTTCTTCAACAACTAGTAGTGTCTAATAAAAGTTGTCAAGATTATGGGGGTTTTCCAAAAAGTATATCATTGTGATTCCATTTAATACTAGTAAATGGAATACTAGTAGCTCATACTAGCACAGTATGAGCTATGTGATTAATTATCTAATGTTTGTTGAAAAATAGAGAAAGAGAATGGAAGAGGAAGTAAGGGGGGGATGAAGCAGAGAGAGGTTGATGTCTTGGGGTTGAGCATTAGCTTAGCTCCCGTGGTGCTCTGAAACTGTAACTAAATCTCCCCAGTTATCCCTGGTAACTTGAAACTGCTGCCATCTTTCAGTCCTTGAGTCAATATTTGTCTCTAGTTCAAGACTTTCTGGTTCCTTTCGCAGGAGCAATTGAAATCCATTCAAGAGCCCATTCTCTGCTACCCTCCTATCAAATTTCCCCTCTGCAACCACTGAGTGGCAAACTTCTGTGATCCCACCACTCCCAGGGGTTGATTCTACAGCTCAGGGGGAAAGCTGGTCAGTTGGGTGCTGACACTTGTGGCAAGACTGCCAGGATTACTTTGAAACCCTCAATTTTCCCACCTTAGAGCCAAGACCTGTAGTTGTGGACATAAGGACACCGTTTCTCCATAGGAGTAAGTTGTGGCAGTTGAGCAGACCTGGATTGTCAAATACCATCTCGTTCCCTCCACTTCTTCACTCCAGTCCTCAACCCAAGGTACGAAAAGGAGTCCTTCCTCTTCTCTATCCCTAAATTCCTCTGTCCATCAATGCCTGCATTCCAGGTTAGACCCAAGTGGGATACACACTACAGAACACTTTCTTGTCCTTCCACAGAGCATCTAGGGAGTATCTGTTGTCTGCAAAATGCTACACTAGGTATTATGGCAAACACAGGAGAACATAGCCTTCATGACATTTGATGTTTGTACTTGACAGAGATGGCTGATTTCAGTCATAGGTTTTGCTCCCAAAGAGTCTTATTAACCCTGATACATTTGGACATTGGACTTAAAAAGATGACTAAGGATCATGAGAGTTTATGCCAGATTTAAAAAACAGGACTAAATTGTTCCTAAGGTGAAGGAATGACGCTGAGGTCTGTTATTCAGGCAGCTGAATAAAAACCTGAGCAGCTTATTGGTCAAGGACATGGTTGCCCATGAGAAGCACCATTTCTCAAGGCCGGAGCTGCCACTGTGATGCCAATATGTTTGGAAGCTGCAGTGAGTATCTCCCCAAGTCCTGCCCTGGATCAGTGAGTGTCTGCCACCAGAGGAACAGGTCTTCCTTACTGAGCACATCTCATCATCTGTGCTGTGATGGAAGATGACAGGACAATGGTGGACAAAAGAATCCTTTAACTCTGAACTGACCCCTGATCACTGATTATCAGGGACATAAGTCATTACTCTGACACTGGAAAGAGAGGCAGACACCCATGAGGTGGGGTACATAACAGAAGTGGTCTCTGCTGTGCAGAAATGCATACCAGCTAGACATATCAGCCTCACAAAAAATGGAGTCTCCTACACCCCAGACTCGATCTAGACAATTGAAAAAAGAGCAAAAAGTATACTGTGCATAAGCCTACTTACAAATAGTCATATAGCCACTAACACTCTAACAACAGACCTTGCATGGCTTCGGTTACGTGAGCTGGTAGAGAGAGTGAAATTATATCAGCCCCAACATCCTGTGGCCACTAAAAACTGAGATTATTTGTAATTCCAGTTCCAAAGAAAAATGTTTCCAGAAATGAATGTTCCACATTTCTGTGCTCCCCAAATCAGAAAGCTGAAGAGCAAGGCCAAGTGCTGTGCGCATTTGTGATCTGGGCTGAATTGTGTGCCTCCTTCAGTCTGAATGTGGAAGCCTGGTCCTTAAGGAGAGGTCACAGGCTTGGGCCCTGGTAATGCAGTAAGTTCAATAATACCCTTACGGAAGATGGAGGGGCACCAGACCTCTCTTTCTTTCCAGGGACCACAAGAGGTTACAGTCTCCTCCACAAACCAGGGAAAAGTTCACCCCAATTTGGCACCACCAGCACTTTGCCCAGTTTCCAGAACTAATAATAAATGTCTCTCTTCAATTGTCCAATATGCAGTATTTTATTGTAGGAGTCTGGAGCAAGGTTTGCACTCTTGTAAGAAATAGGATCTTTCTTGCCATGTTGTTTAGGCTAGTCTGAGACTCCTAGGCCAAATGATCCTCTTGCCTCAGTCTCCAAATAGCTGGTGTTATAGGTGTACATCATTGTATCTGGTCAACACAACACAACACAACTCTTAAAGAGGATTCTCTAGAAGAAGTTCACAAGATCCTTTTACCAGATTTTTAACCTCATTGCTCTCCAGTGGTTGTGACACCATCACATGGAGCCTGTGCCCTGATGTCCTCAAGATGACAGAGAACTAACTGCAAAAGAACCCAACAGCACAAACTCAAGAATACTAACTTTTCTGACCCTGAAAGAATGTCTTTTCAAATTTCTAAGAGGAGACTGCTGAGATATGTTCCTTAGGACTTTTCCAAACTTTTTTTTTATTTTTTCAAAAAAGAGCTCTGAAAGTCGAATAGAAGTACAAAAACCTCTGCTGTAGATGTCATTGTAATGAATACCAAAGAGGCTTTTATCTTGTTCTTTTATCTCATTCAAGTTGGGCCTTAATTTAATACATCTTTAGCTAGGTATCTCATTAATAAGAAGAAACTCTAAAATCAGACCATTACCTGTACAAAACTGATACAGTGGAACATTTATTTTAGTTCTGGATAGCATTCAACCTTCCCTGGCCTTCAGAGTCACATGTGAAGCTTGTCAGAAATATGGCTGCGGAAATGCAACTGGGGAGAGGTCTAGGTGTGACCCAGACTATTTAAGATGCCCTCCAGGGTCCTGATGTCAAACCCTGAGCCACACTTTGAGAAACATGACTGTTTCAAGCCGATCTGAAGAATATCTCACACTGGGTCCCATGGAAGCATGTTGAGTGGCTGTGGGCTTGCCATAGGTAAGTAAATTGTGCTGGGGCAGGAAACAGGCCTCTTGCTTTTAGCCTTCATGAAACCTTCAGCAATGGAAATTTGAATGCAGAAGAAACTTGTGCCTAAAGGACGTCAACACTCCACCCTAACAGGGAAGTTTTTTAAGGTGTACAGAACCTGTGCATCCCAGGAGAAGGCTTGATCTGAAACGCACAACGAAATGAAGAGGGAAATGTGTTTGTTCATCCAACAACTATGCACCAAAGGCAGAATTGCATTTCCTTCCCACACTCTTATTATCATCACATTGGGATGGAGACATAGCTCAGTGGTTCCAGTGCCTGCCTGGCAAGTGCAAGGTCCCTGGTTTGATCCCTGGTAACCACATACAACAACAACACTGGGCATAGTGGCTCATGGCCAACAGCAATCAGTACCACATACCACAGTGCCAAGTATGGTAGCTCACACCTACAGTCCAGCACTCTGGAGGCAGAAGCAGAAGGATTGCTGTGAGTTCAAGGCTAGTCAGGCCTACATAGTGAGCTCAGGGCCAGCCTGAACTACAAAGTGAGACTGCGTGTCAAAAAAAAAAAGAATCAATGTGATGTCCATTTTTTAAAATAGTGAAATGGTGTAAAGTGCTTGACTGAGTGAAGTTTTAGTCAAATAGCTGAAATTTTCTGTGTGAATAGGTGACAATGATGTCCTGGATGGAGTTTGTTAGACACAGAGTTAAGGCCCAGCTCAGTCGTCTGAGATCAGAGGCAGAAACTCAGTTGTGAGTTAATCTCATAACCATGGTTTTAAATCCTGAGGCTTCATGGCAAGGGGAACCTTCTGCACTGTTGGGGAAAAGCAGACTAGTACTACCATTGTGGGCATCATGTAGAGATTCCTCAAAGAACTAAAGCTAGGAACTTCACTCAACTCTATTTTTCCTGTAGGTATCATCTCAAAAGCATTAAAGACATCGTATTGCAGTGATCCGTGCACACCCATGGTTATAGCAGTATAACCTGTAACAGCTAAATCTTGGAAGCAGCCTGTATGGCCATCAACAGATGACTGGTTAAAGAAAATATGACATTTACACACAGTAGAGCACTGCTCTGCCATAAAGCAGAATAATCTTGAGTTGTTTGTAGGGAAATGGATGCACCTTGAGACCATAATGTTAAGAGAAATAACGCAGACACACAAGCTTAAATACCACATGGTCTCTTTTATCTGAGAAACCCAAAGTATAAATGCAGTGGCACCTCAGTTCATAGGTTTGATTCATTCCACAGTGGATAAGAACCAAATCAAGTCCAATGATGAAGTTCAATGTTGACCTTATAGAGAAATTTGATACAGCTCTCATCCAGTTCAGTTTATGACCAGAATTGTAGAAAGAATTGAGTTTTTGAACCAAGGTACTACTATAATTTAAAACATAATAGGAAACAAGAAAACAGGTCTTTTGCAAATGGGAAGAAGGTAAAGAGGAGGGGATGTGAGAAAGAATGAAGATGTGTTCTGTGTGTGCACGAGCTGTCTATGACAACTGCAGTAGAGACAGTGAAATATCCTATGCTTTCACGTTAGAGGCACACAAAGGTACCACAGAATAATGTAAGGAACCCGCCCCTAAGTCACATGTTTGAACTGTCCGTCACAGAATATGAGATTTATCCCTCTTCAGGAGCTCAAAAGTCTGTGCCAGTAGTGTTTTTCAAGTATACATAACATGCCCATTTTGAGCCATAGACAGTGTTTACAAACTCTCATGGAGAGTATTTGTATCTTTAGCCCATAGGACCCATGAGATATCCACTTCCTATTGTGTGTAAATTGTCCTGTCCCTTCCTGTGAACTGACAGAAGCCTGGTGCAGCATTCTATGGCACTCAGGCTGCTGTACCCTGGGGTATCTCGTTTACGCTGGTCTCCCTGTTTCTTTCTGATTTATAGGCTGCACTCTGAGCCCCCTGTCTGATGAAGAGCCATCTTTTCAGTTTGTTCTCAAAATGAAATCTTCCATGCCTTCTAGTCACTTCTGTTTCCTTGCAAAAAAAAGGGAAAAAACTTTGATTCATCTTGTCTTTAAGGTTTGCTGACCTGAAATATGCAGTTTCCTGTATGAGATGTGACTGAAAAAGATGGTGAACGTTCAAGTTTAAAAATACTTTTACACTAAAAGATACATTGCCATGAATCCCCCAAGAAATTCCCTCTCTGTTCCAACACACTCATCCCTGTCCTGGTCACTTTTTGCAGCAGCTCTGGAGTCCTCTTTAGGAGTGTCTTTAGTTGTGCTCTCCTGACTGCCTTGATGTCATTCAAGCATTTCCCTTTCATGGTCGTTTTAACTTTGGGAAGGAGCCAGAAGTGACATAGCACCAGATCGGGTGAAGAAGGTGGATGAGGATGCGATGTCATGTTTGTACCAGCTGCCTTTCCATTGGACAGCGCTGGGCAGCAGCAGTCACCAAATTGTTGATCACAAAAGAAGACTTCCAGAACTGCCTCCACAAGTGGAAAAAACGATGGGACAAGTGTATTTGAAGTGATCAGGGATTCGTAGCAATGTATCTTTTATCACAGTAAACATTTTTGACTTACTCTCTTTGATCTCACCTGTGTGTACACATAGACACCAACACTTTCTCACACCGTATGATCCCACACGTTGTTTCTACTTCTGTTTCTTGTGGTGATATCACTTTTCAGCTTTTCAAGCTATCACTGAAGACCGCAAGACAACTATAGATATTGAAACATCAGATACTGAAATCTGATAAACGTGAAAGATTCTGAGTCATCTTACCAGGTAGAAGAGCCAAGCTGAAGGGAACTACACAACTCAACTTTTCCTCATAGCACCTTCCTTCTTCCAAGATATATTCAGGTTTTTGGCATCCTTCCAAATCCCCCCTTTAGTCAGGATTTCTCTGAAACAGGAAACTGCACCACGAAAGTGTCATGAAATGAAAGCTTATGATGCAGAATCATCTGTATGGCCACAATACTGTTTCCTCCACATGCCTCAGGACTTCTTTTAAGAGTTAGACCAATCTCAGGACCATATATCCTGTGATGCGTGTGTCTGGATAAGTCCTGCTCCAGAAAAAGAAAGAAAGGCCCAAAGGTTAGCTTGAAATACCCCAAATTGGGTGGTTTTGCACCTTGCTTTACAATGAAAGTGAGGTACAGACTTAGGTATTATGTTAGGGTTCTGTAAAGAAGGAGAAAAAATAGGAAGGTATAGTTATTATGCTATGGAAGTTGGTTCTCAGGATTGTGGAGGCAAGAAATCCTATGATCTGCCGTCTTCAAAATGGAGACCCAGGAAGCCAGTTGTGCCACTCAGTCCAAGTCCAAAAGCAAAAGAGCCAGGAGCACCAGTGTCTGTAAACAGGAGAAAACACAAAAATACTGGTTCAAGAAGGCAGAGCAATTTTTCCCTCTCTGTGTATCATTTAGAGTTCACTAAAAACCTATATATGTATGGTTTGAAAATGGCTGCTTCCAGAATCAAGTGTGGAAGAATCCAAAATGGCCGCTTGTATGGTGGAGAGCAGGAGAATCCACTTAAAGTCCTAGAGATTATTACAAAGTCTGGTGCAAGCCTCTCTTGGAAAGCCAAAGGGTCCATGCCAGAAGCCTGAAGGAAGTGGAGATCAGCATCCAAAAGCGATGGCGATGACTAGAGCTCCACTAAAGAAGAAAAGGGCAAATTTCCTTCCTTCTTTTTTATTCAGTCCAGGCGACAAGCCTATCACTTGGTGCCACCCACACCTGGGGTTAGTCTTCCTTCTTCAGTTGGCTGTCTTTATGTCAATCATCCAGACACATTACTAGTGTACTAGCCAGTTCTACTCAAGTCGAGTTGACATCACAAGTAGACATCATACTTTATTTCTTGTCTATAGGAGCCCTCAACAGATGAGATTCCCAGCATATCAGTGAGGGGAAAGTCCTTTACCTAGGCTACTGATTCCAGTATTAATCATTTCTAGAGACATCTGCACAGACATACCAGGAGGAAGAATATGTTCTCCTCTACCTGGTATCCTTTGCTCAGTAAAATAGATAAATAAAGTTAACCATCACAAGTGTCATTTAAACTGATGGTTTCTGCAAACCCAGCCATGACCAAACTGATCAGCTGATATGACAGCAATGAAGTAAATCAGTGCAGGAAGACTCAGCTAGGCCTGTAATTTGGGGGAACATAGAAGGCAGAAGAGAAACGCTAATAAACTTTTAATAGAAGAATGTCATCATATCATGAATTAAATAGCAAATAATCAATACTCTCAAATGCCACTGAAGGATTGAGGAAAGGAGCTCAAAAGTTTTTACAGGAAGGCAGTACACAGGGAACTGACACAGAAGAAAGGAAAAGGCCTTTTTCTTATTGTGGCCACTTGTTTGGGTAGAGCATCTCGCTTCAGTTGAAATTTTCTCATCTCAGGCAATAATAATAAACTGTTATTATTAAAACAGTCATCTTTTATTAATTTTTTCCATATACTGGGCAGCACTATAAATGCAATATACATTAACTGATCTAGTCACCAGTGACTTCACTGTAGGATTTCTGTGCTGTTCCCATTCTGCAGAGACCTCCCAAGGGTGGCTTCAAGTGGCAGCAAGCTAAAAGCTATGTCTGAGCTGGCTTTGAACAGACAGCGAGAGTGAAGGGATGTTCAGGATGATAAAGTAAGAGAGGACACTTAGCGGTAAAAAGGGGAGAACACGGTCACAAGCACTGAAACCACCAGGGCCCAATAGCAAGTATTTCAGGAACAATGAGACCTGTCTGTGCCTGTTGTTGCTTGAGTGCAGACCAAGGGAGGAGCCAATGCAGACCAAGAGAGGAACTCGCCCTGGGACGTGGGGAGTGAACTGGGTAGGAGTCCAGATGGCCTGGCCTGGCAGGGTAGGAGAGACAGACAGCAGAAAGAGGACCCATGTTCCAGGCCAAAGAGTAGAGTCACGTCTCAGGCCCTGCCATGGGAGATAAGAAGGTTTTTAATCCTCTCTAAGCAAAATCTTGCAATTTTTAAATTTTTGTTTTTCAGAGTCCATATTTTGAACACATAATGCTTACATCCATCATGGGGAATTGGTACATGTATGGAATCTATCTTAATCCTTTTCATGTCCTCTTTCCCTCTAAAAGACAATTAAGTTCAAAGTAGGCACAGGCTTTGTTAGAAATTTTTCATAGTTTTATATATTATAGAAGTAATGTACTCACTATGAATAATGGGGAAAATTGCAAAAAAAAGGAAAGGAAATATTATCTAGGTTCCATAAAATGACAACTGTATATGTTAATTGTATATAGACATGGTGTTTTTTCCTTCCACATTAGCAATTGTAGCCACTATTTGGCTTTCATAGTCACTTCTAAAGTGCATTTAATGCTGGGCATACGGGTGCACTCTGGTAAGCCTCATGCTCAGGAATCTGAGGCAGGAAGATCTCGCCTCAGATTGTTTGAGGAAGTTACATAGTCAGTATGAGGCCAGACTGAAAAAAACAAAACAAAAGGAAAGTGAAATTCCAGCATGCAGAATGGACCAAAGCAGGAGGATCTTCAGCTCACGACCACCCTGAGCCACATAAAGGATTCAAGGTCAACTTGGGCTACATAATGAGACCCTTCTCAAACAAAATCAACCCAAACCCCGAAGATGATTAAAAAATAAAGTGCACTCAAGTAGATGTGACATAATGTAATGGACATAACCATTTTTGCACATTGGAGCTCTTCCAACTTTTTAATTATCTTATAATTTAAACTGCACTGAGTACCTTTGCTTGCAATTCAGTATTTTGAATCACTTTCAAAAAATAGATGCTCTGAAGGTATAGCTACTTAGTTACTAAACACCTCTGAGGCTTTTGACATTTTAGATTACTTTACAGCTTACCAACAATGAATAATAATATTTTTTACACTTGTCAGAAAGAACCACTTACAAACAAAAAAACCTTGTAATTTGACAGATGAAAAAGCAGTGTTTTATTATGAGACATTTCTCTTACTGCTAGGGAGGCTGAATATCTCTTCATTTATCTGTTAAACTCTTTTTACTCTGCAGTGTTTATCTTTTCCTTTGTTTATTTACCTTTTGGGGTTATGGTGTTTTACAATTTTGCCAATTTTAGAGATTATTTTAAAAGGTATTAGTATGTTCCCACTTAAAGTTCCCTAAAATGAATGTAATTACTATATATTACAAACATGCACTAATAAAAATCCCTAGTTACTATATTTTAACTTTGACTATCAGCTTCAGAAAATGTATTAATGGAAACAGCTTTTCCTGTCATTATATAAAACAATCCCTATTCTGTACACAGTTCTTTAATTCCTCTTCAACCAAACTACATAGTTTGCATCTTTTTTTTTTTTTGCTTTTTTTTTTTTTTTT
>PVIC010014572.1:0-36429 GCA_004025085.1 Thryonomys swinderianus | reverse complement strand
AAAAAAATCACACCCCTGAGATTTAAAGACCTAATCCAAAATGGACATCTGAAATAAACACATTTTTTCTTAAACAAAGAAATAGAGACAGCAAATAAACATGAAAACATGTTCCATATCACTAGTCATCTCAGAGATGCAAATGAAAACAATACTGAAATTTCACATCACTCCAGAAAGAATGGCAGCTATGAAGAAATAAACCAACAATAAATGCTGCTGAGGCTGTGTGAAGAAAGGAACCCTTCTCTGTTGGTGGAAGAGTATCCTGCTGAAACCACTGTGGAAATCAGTGTGCAGATTCTGCAAAAATCTAGGATAGAGGTTTCATTTTACCCAGCTATTCCTCTGCTGTATATGTTCTCAAAAGAATTAAATGCATCATACCACAGCGATGTATGTATATGTTTATAAAGTTTGTAATATTTGAGTCATGGTAGCAACTAAATGCGCACCAACAGGTGTACGGCTAAAGAACTTTTTTTTTTTTCTTTTACAAAATAGCATACTACTCCAAAGACCTAAGTTCAATCCCTGATACTGCAAGCAAATAAATACTGTTTTAAAGTAGAGTATTACTATTCATCCATAAAGAATGATATATTTGAGCCATTTATAGCTAAATGGATGAACATTAAGCTATAAATGAACATATTAAGTAAAGTAAATATTACACAAATATGTAAATACTGAATGATTTCTCTGGTGTGACAAACTGAAAGCAGAGATGAGAACATAATGTAAATATTGTGAAATAGGAAGGAAGTGTTCAAGCGAGAGGGGAACTAGAGAATTGAGGTGTGGAAAGGAGAAAGAGAAAGAAAATAATAAAAGACATGAAGGAGAAAAAATGGAACCAAAGTCTTTGTAAGGACAGGGATGAGGCAAGGGTTGGGTAATGGGAAGAAATAGGAAGCAAGATAAGCCATATACAAGTACAAGATCCCAGTGATCAATGTCATCATATTATATGCCTAAAATGGACCAATAAATTTAACATACTAAAAAAGAGAAAGAAAAGATCATGGCTATCTCTTTACTTAGGAAGTCCTTAACTGGCTCAGCCCTGTACTAGGCAGTTGACTCTTAAGACTGGAAACTCTGATTATCCTTTTATAAATTTTAATTTTGTTAGTTAAATATATTCACGTTCAGAAAGTTTAGAGCACATGTCTACATTCTGTTTCTTCTTCACTAAAATTGACAACTCTTTGGAGTTTTGGACAGAAATAATGTTTTGCAAATTGAGTAATGGGTATTATGTCATATTTTACACATTATATATTTTTTATTTGTTACATTTTATGTACATTTAATGAAAATATTATTATCACGTTTATAATTAAGAATTTGTACCTGTAGATGATCTATCTTGATCCTTATTTTTTCCTATTCCTTTGTCTAAAATTCAACTCCGCCACTTCCATATACATACTTTTTAAAAATGTTTTTTGCTTTTTTGACACCTTTTTTAAAATTTCCCTTCTTTGCTTTCTCCTGCCCACTTCATCTATCCCCCTTCTAATTTGAATATTTTCTTTATATTTTACAATATTTATCATACATTCTGGAAAGCAGCTATACTCACCATTATACCACTAATGCTGCACATTTAGCATTCATTTTGGACTTCGTTTATGTCCTCTGGTTGGGCCGGTTACCATACAGTCTCTGTCGTCCGACGGCCACAGGAGGGTGAGCAGGACTCGGAATCACAACTCCCAGACTCTGTGTTGGTTGAGAAGCTTCCCCGATTTATTATGGAAGTTACAGGCATTTATATAGGGCGGCTTGGGATGTGATTGGATGAAAAGGCGGGAGCAGTGCTCACTGCAGGGTGTGATTAAAAGTGCAAGGGCTGAAGTAGCATTTAGCAAGGTATGACTGCTCTGCGTCACCTGCGTCACCTGCGTCATCTGAGTCTGTGCGTCGCTGTGGCTTCTTATAGGCCCATTGTATCTATTTGTCTGCCAGGAGAGGGAGAGAGAAGAGAAGAATTGGGGGCACCTGGAGAAAGGTTTGGTTATGCAGTTACACCTTTTTTCACACTAATGTGAAAGTATTGATAATTTAATTTCAAAGATCTCAAAATTTTTAAAGATTTTCTGCAATTTGGGAAGTGATAAAGATTAATAATGCTGTGTTCACTTAAAATCCAAAATATTTTACATACTGCAAATTCAAGCTGCTTCTAGAATTACTGAAAGCAAATTGATTTCTCTATTCAAAGTAAGATTAGTTATATATTTCAGGTATAAAACTGAGCGAAAGACAAAATTTGAAAGTGTATTTCATGTGCTCTGTACTCTTAGGAAATCTGATTATAATAAAAACAGGAAATTTAGATAATTTCTGCTTCCTTTTAAATTGAGATGCAATATAACTATGCTTTGAAGTTTTGATAGTGTACCAATACCTACATACCATGATCTCTTTGTTCATTTAACAATTTAGTATTCTTGAAAGAGTGTGATTATGGGTTATTTAATTCTCTTTTTCATTTAAAGTGTTACTTCAAACAGATATAACCTGAGTTGAGAAGGACCTTCAGACCCACTATATCCTGACTACCAATATCAAGGTCTTCAGACATAATTAAAAATTGATCTAGGATATGGAAAAGAATAATCACATATTGATCATTTTAAATTGGTGTGTCAACACTTAGTTATTACTGTCTTCATAATTTCAAAGTTAATTATTCCTTTTGTTTGTGCTCCAGATACTGTAGGAAAATTAACATTTTATATCATTTTGGAAGAATATGTAACAATAACTTGATTTTTCAAATATGAAAACATCTGAAATACTAAGAATTTTGGAACTAAGAATTATAGAAGACAGTAATGAATTTTGTGCATTTTTAATTTAATTTAAAATCAATTGTCTGGACATAGTTTGTACTTTGCTTTGGAAATTATATCTTTCATTTTATTGAAGTTACTTAGCAAAGTCAGAGGGCATCACATTATAATTTCCTCCTGTCTCTCTTTTAGTAAAAATGGAGCATAACAAAATAAAAGCAGTGAAGTATACACAATCACATTATCTAATCTTGTTTGTGATGGTTTAACACACAATTTCTGAAAGCTAGAGAAATGTGTGTCCTCATCATAGAAGTAATAAACACAGGCAATTATGCATAATTTGGAGATTAAATTCCAATTAAGGCTTGATTTCAGTAATATCCTATTCAAAAATCTTTTCAAGTTTGTAGTGACATGAAAAAAGATCAAGGTAACTCAAGGTAGTAATTCTCATTATGATTAAAGATAAAATAGTTTTGATTAGAGCGTTTAGCATGTATGTCAGTGTTCTGGCAGGAGGGCTTTTTCACATACAAGGGGAAGAAAAAATCAATATGACTTATTAACATGTACTAACTCAGTTTAATCACTGCATACTGCAAGCGTATGTTGAGCAAATACAAATAAAATGAAACGGTATTTTTCTTCTCTGGATAAAAACCATAGAGTACATTTCCACTTGCATTAGGAATTCAACAGTTATCTCTAGTTGAGAACTAAGTTTTTTTGTGTTTTAAACATTTATTCCTTAAAAATATGAAAAAGCATCACTTGTTCATCCATGATATCTATAAAGTAGTTTTAAATATTCATTATGTCACTTGAAAATTATTATATTTGCTGCTTAGCCAATTTTATTCCTTCAAAAATGAATGAAATATTTTGACATTTTGTAATTCTCCAAAACAGAATAGAAGAGTAGACAGAACATGAAAAATAAACTGCACATCATTTCATTAAGAGAAAAGAAAATTGAAATTATTTTCTTAAAAAAAATACAGAGCTAAATAGAACTGCAAATTTCAATGCAAATGTTTTCCTAGAAATTCCTCAAAATGTGTAAATATTAACAAATTATATTTAGAACTTCAGTCTAAGTAACGTTGGCCCTGAGCTCACTATGTAGCCCAGGGTGGCCTTGAACTCAGCAATCCTCCTGCCTCTACCTCCCAAGTGCTGGGATTACAGGTGTGAACCACCATGCCCAGCCCTGTGATACGTGATGCTGATTGCTGGTTGGTGTGAGTCACCACGCCCAATATTATTTTTGGTGGTTACTAGGGATCAAACCTTATGCTTTTTAGGTAAGTACTGGAACCACTCAGCTAAATCTCCACCCTAGTTTTTCCCCCTTTATACAAATACTATATTGGTGATTGTACTTTTCTAAATGCACATTTTTCATGCTGTATGTCAGGCACTGTGCACAACCCTCATATAAAGGCCACAGCTGAATTTTAAACTCATTTGATGCTCTTGTGTGGGTATTTCTCTAACCAGAATACACAATAACACTAATATAAATATCTACATGACTTCTTGTTACAGCACCCCTTCAGTAAAGAGCAACAGAAAACAGAATTTATTGTAAGTTCAGTGTATGAAGCCACATATTCATAATATATTTATACCTTGGCTACAGAGAAAATTCAGTTATGATGAATTTTCTGCACAGCATTCCATGGTCTGATTCCAGGTACAAATCCTGTAACATTTTCCTCTCAGTGGATCTTTCAAGGGCTGTGTTGTACCATCTTCTTCTACTGACTTTTTCTTCATGTCCTAGTTTTCACTTCTCTATACCCATCATGTATTTATGCAGAATGCACCAAGAAAAGAGAATTGGAAGTCCAAGACAGAAGATAAAAAAAAAGCGTGTGTAGACTTCAGTATAAACTTTATTTTAGTGATAATAGTCTTCATAACTTAGCGTGCTTCCTAGTCTAGGCAAGCATAGTTGTAAAAATAAAGAAAAAAAAACATTAAGCTATAAAAATTACATAATTTCAGTGACATTGGAATGGACTCCTATAAACTAGAACAGAAAATATATGCGTGGAGTATAATTTTGCTGTTTCACATTGTACAATACACACATTCATTGATATCTTACTCCCTGGGTTATAATCAATGTTTCCACAAAATCTCTTTCAAGCACTATAGGAATTTGGTACTGTTGCTATTTTTTTTGTAGCCATAGAGCAATGCAGTGCTTCCATGATTCACTTTTGTGTTTTTTGTGGTGTTCACACAACCTATCATTTGAAAATTTGCTTAGTATTTTCTCTTTTCAAATTTTTGAAATTGTGAGATCTCAAAAATTTCAGATAATGATCACTGACAGCATATATTCCCACTTGGCAATATTATCAGAATATTTAATATATCATGTAGTTCTTGAGTTCTCCAATATTTTGTGAGGGAAATATGCTAGATAACACTTGCACATGAAAATATCATGTTTTTAAGATTACTTACAAATGTGGTTCTGAATATTAAAATGTTGCTGTGGTGAAATCATTTTTAATTTTCTTACATTCCTTCAGGAAACTTTCAAATATCATCAGTGAATCATTGGCTCCAAACAAAAATGTCCTCGTTTTAAAATAAATATGACAGCTGTTACAGATTGGGTCTAAATGTCCTCACAAAGCCTCACATGGTGATAGCCTTGTTAAGGAGTGTGTGAACTTGGAATTGATCCATGATGCAATACTAGGTTGAAGAGAACTATGATTAAGGATTTGAGTGCTTCCCAATCACCCTCAAGTAGCCTGAATAAGACAAAAAGGGCGGGGAGACTCTGTGAAGTTTTTCAGGTTACTTTTGCTGCCTTGTGTGCACCATGTTTCTTCCCCATGGTGCTGTTGCTGTTCCAGCCTATCATGGACTGAAACCTCTCTGAAGTGTAAGCCAAATAAACCCCTTCACTTTTAACTTTGCGTGTTGGATATTTGTTTCAGCACAAGGGAAAAGTAACTAACACAACACAGCAATTTAATTATTTAACTGACAGAGAGAATATAATTATCTTTGGAAAAAGAAAACAAGGCAATCCTGATGACAATCACATACAGGAAGACTGAGTAGTCATTCATTCATCTATTGAACGTTTACAAAGACCACATGATTTAGATTTTTTGACGCTATAGAGCAAAGATACTTTTTCCTCACAAGAGTTCAATTTCTTATCAGACAAATCCTCAGAAACCATCCCAGCTGATAGGCTGAGCAAGAATTGCAAACAAAGGGATGTGATTATAATGTCTGCCCAAAATGTACACATACAGTCAGTAAGGGGGAAAAAAAAAGAGAAGTTGGTAATATACATAAAAAAAGAATGGGAACAAGCAGGTGAACTCACCGAGACAGACACAGGCTGGCTGATGATAGCAAACTAACTGGTAAATGCCTTGGTTTACAGTTTTTGAGCAATTAGCAACACATTTTTAAAGAGTATTTTGCCTGTGAAAGGAAAAGTAACAGGAGTTCAGAATGGAGTGTTCAGAGCTTTCACTATGAATGAGAACTCTTTGTGACATAAAATACAGTCCAATGATAGGTGGAGGTCATAGTTCCTTTTTCTAGGAAGCTTCTGTAGCAACTAACTCCAGCAGGATAAAATATCCCATTCATATTTTATTATATATATATATATATATATATATTTGTTTGTTTGTTTATTTATTTATTTATTTATTTATTTATTTATTTTTCTGGTTAAAAGGTAAATTGAGGGCAATTTACAGTTCTAATACCGTTTAAGCAAGTTAGATTTTTTATTTGTGGCAATATACCCATTAGAAAGTCTATAATTTAGCAGTTTGGGCTCCATATTTATCAATGAAAAGTAACCGGCACTGTTTAATTTTAAGATTTAAAATGAACATCACTAGAGGCCACTACTAAAGGTCTCAGTCACCATTTCTGAAACAAGATTTTGTGCAAAAGGGAGCAATCTACAGCACTATCTCTGTTGTTCCTTTACACTAGCCTCGGGTTATACCTCTTAATCCAAATTCTTCAACAAGAAGCTATACTTCACTTCTAACCTTTGTCAGTGTACCACTCTAAAGATGTCCCTGGCACAACCTGTCTTCTTGTATCTCAGTGGATGCTTCTGTCTGTGGGTAGTGAATTATGGAATCTTGGCTTGGTTCTTCATTCCTGCAAAAGTTCAAGGATAATTGCTTGGAAAGATACATCAATCACATCAAATACTTTTATACAGTAATTCTAAATGTAACTCTATGTAGTTTGTTGTTGTAAAAAATTTCCTTGATAATTAGTCATTATCTCCCAGATAAACTTCATTTGTAATAATATGTAAAATGTAATAGTTGTATAAAACTTAAGAGAAAATAATTTCACAGTATTAATTGTAGTAGCTCATGGGGTGAACAAGAATTTTAGACATGTCACTGATTTATTGAGATCATTAATACAATAAAATAGCCACTGAAGGATCCATTATTCCTATGCTTCTTGCAGGTTTAGGTCCATAAATATTAGCTCTCTGACTTGAAATGTGTTTTAAAATAAATCATCAAAACAGACTTATTTAAGAAGTTAATACATTTTTGAGATATCCTTGCAGTTTATGCCTAGCAATATTTTCCTGGATATGTGAATTATATTTACCAAGTAAAATGACCAAATTATGTCTTCATTGGATTATGATTACTTGCTCAGGAAATTACATTCCTAAAATATGAGGCATAGCAGGGAGAAAGGTTTTGTTTGCTGTAGACTCTTATTATCAGTTTCAGAATATTTAATATTGAAAAATGCATTCAATAAATTCAAATTCACTTCCCTGTTCTTTATATATTCTTAAATATTCCAAAGACAGTTGTGTATCTTAGACTTGAGAAGATCTAGTAAGTGTCCCATATAAGGATCTCAGAGGCTCATTCTTCCTTTAGGATTACTATTTACTCCTCATGTTGGGCTTATCTGAAAGCAGAAAGGCAGAGCAGCAGGATCCTCCAGGCCTAGAGTTACTGCTTCTAATTCTGATAAATCAATATAAAATGGAGCCTGAAATCTGATATCAACTATTTTCTCAGTTTTTCAGCAGGAAATAACATTTCAAAATCCAGATATCAAAGGCACAAATGTTTTTCATATTCCAATTTTCCAGGCAAGATGATGAACCTTTATTTTATCATAGTACTGTAGCCTATAGTGGTTGAGTCAACAAAATTGTGTGAACATGTTGGAAAGAATTAATCAGCATGAGTATATCATTTTGTGCATATGTACTTGGTGATATTTACTATTTGAAGGCAGGTGATCCTGGTGCATATTTTGAATGAAGCAAAGTATATTTTCAGCAATTTACTTTTAAGAGTTTTACTTTTTAATTCTACTTTGACTCACATTTTTTCTACCTCTCTGGATCCAGTTCCGATCTATATCTGATCTACATCTATATCTATGTATGTATACATACCTATATACACACATACATACATATAAACATATATGTTATATATTTATAAAACATATATGTTATATATTTATATAAGATACATGTAAGTATATATCATATTCATATATTATACACCCATTATGTATTATATACATATATGTATATACATATACACACATGGATGCATACACATATACATATGCATGTATGTATAGCCATATGTACATATATGTGAATATACATATGCACACACATATATGTCTATATATGTGTGTGTGTATGTATATATACCTGCATATGTGTGTGTATACACTAGTCAATTTGGCATTTACTAAATCTAGGCTAATATGAATTTTTAATAATATGATCTCACTTTTGGTATAATTTTAATAAAATGAAAGATGCATTTGGCATTGAATGGTTTCTCATTATTCATAATATGACACAATGAAAGTCATTTCATGCCTGATTTGTTAAACTGAGAATGTAATGGTTTAAATCTGAAAAATCTAACATTTTGAAAGTGAGGCATAATTATTGTGGCATATTTTTTAAGCCAAAGAGCTATCTCTTCAAATATCTTCTTCTTTGACATAAAAAAGGCAGAGTGACTACCATTGTATACTGAAATATTACCCTGCATATTAGCGTGCACCAGGAATTTTCCCATCATGGAAAAGCTTTAACGTTACCTTGAACACATTGTCCTGTGCACCAGGAATTTTCCCATCATGGAAAAGCTTTAACGTTACCTTGAACACATTGTCCTGAGAAAAGAACATTTTCTGCACTCTTGCACTACATAACAGCCGAGAATCTTTCAAACATTGAGACAGAATCAAAGAGAATATATCTTTTAAACATTACATATTTCACGATTAACATTTCTATGTCCTCATTTAAATGTTTTACCAATTTACTTATTCCACAAAGGCGATATTATCATGCCACATATAGATGAGTGAATTTTAAATACTATGTCCTCCAACATCGTCTTTTTTTTCAAAATCAGTCACAAAAATATCTTTCTGAATTTTACTGTAATATATATTTAATATTAAAGATTATTTGGTATCAATAACTTTTGAATGTTAAGCACTTATTTTTATTTATATAATTTTAACCTACAAAATCTATTATTTTCTGTTACTCTGAGAGTTTATTTCTGTTTACTAATTCTTTTATGTCTACTATTATTTTCATATACACAATGTAGAAATATTTTACCTCCCTCCATTGTATAGAAAAACAAAATTATCAGGTGTAGAAGGGAGAAATAAATCAGCTTGTGGTGTTAGGTACTTTATCAAGTAGTACAATTCCAGATGTTTCTTTGAGCACTGTCAATCCTACAGGGAATAAAGATGATATTCAATGAAGAGGAAGGATATTCAGTGGAGAGAAAGAAGAAACTTGAAATGACATAATTACCAAATAAAGCACATGATTACTTTTTAGTAACTGAACCAAAGTTCATAATTCAAATAGCTCACAGCAGTTTAACTCCATTCAGATGGATGTTTATATTGTATTTCAATTTTGAATGTGTTGGAATCATTTCTTAGGCAATCCAGATTTCAGCTCAGTAGGAATTGGAACTCATCCAGGTAGCTGGCATAAGGCCCCAAATAAATACACGTTGAAGAGTACTACACTGCCACAGCAATGTTAAATTAAACTTGACATTCTTAACAAAAAGATTCATTATTTGCATACTTTTGGGAAATATGATTTGTTCCCACAGAGCTCTTCTCTGAGCAGCTGGTGTAAAATAAAATCTGTTTTTGCCACCTACATCCATTACTCATAATTAATACTTATGAAAATACAAATATTTACAAATCACCCTAATCTACAAGTTAAATCACTTAAATCATTGGCAGCATAATTTGAGATTACATTATTATCCAGCTATTAGCCAATTAAAATTATTAGCTTGTATTACATTATATTCTGTTTCTTGAGCTGCTACTCAGCTTTATGTGATGACAAAAAGGAATAGAGGAGCTATCTGAATCTACCTCGAGAGGCTTTGCTTGCATTTTTACCTCTTCAAATTATTTCTGAATAACACTCAGAATATTATTTCTCAATGATCTTTGTAGATATTTTACAACATTCATCTAATAATTCGTTTTGATGTTTTGCAGTAAACATACCATTCCATTTCTCACAGCCTAGAGCGAGTGTGGCTGGAATTACTGCCAATAATATCCAAGGACGAGGATGATCACTCCGTTCTACTAACAGTTGCTTGAAGGACTAAGGCAAGAATTCCCCAGACAGTGTCTTCTCTGTTAGATGAGTGTTAGAGGTAAAAATGTCACATTGGACTGTATCCCAGGAATGGCGCAGACTCGGCTACCAAGCACCTTCCATTTCCAGCGGACTGAGAGCCACCCACCAGCCCACTGTACCCTGGGAGCGGCACGGACTCGGCTACCAGGCACCATCCACTTCCGGGGGACTGAGAGCCGCCCACCAGCCCAATGTACCCCAGGAGCGGCGCAGACTTGGCTACGGGGCACCATCCATTTCCGGCAGACTGAAGGCCGCCCACTGGCCCACTGTACCCTGGAGCTGTGCAGTGAGGAGTCAGATACAGACCCTGGGTGCCATCTGCAGCACGGAGGGTTGAGAGCCTCTGCCCAGCCCCAACCTTACCCCTCAGCTGTATTGTGAGGACCCAGGTCCTACAGGAGCCGGAGCCATCTCCTGCGTCCCCCCACAGGAAGTGTGCTCCTAGAGCCGCACTGATAGACCAGGCAAGATTAAAAAAAGGGGAGGGGGTTTAGCTTCTATTTTGCCATCTAATCCTAGATCCCTTTATTCACCTCTTGTTCCCACACCCTCTCCTATCTTCCTGTCAGAAGCAATACCCAGAAGTAAACATTCTTGGGCTGCCCTATTTCTTCTTTTGTACTATTATAAGAAATTGTGCAAAGCCTCTGACAGTCTTACAGCATACATTTGTTACCATTGTACAATGCCCTTTTATCCTCTATTACCCGCTGGCATATATGAGGTTCTAGGGTATAGGTGATCTTCATAAATTTGCTAACCCTATTCCATTCTCCTCCTGTCTCTCTACCTCCGTGATTCCCTAGTGACCTTTTATCCTCAAAGGGTCCGGGGGGTACATTTACAATCTGTATGTTGTATACACATTGCTGATTAATTCTAAATTCTGGCATATAGACGTAGAGGTAACTCATAAGCTCAAAGACGCCAGAATAGAATTTAACAAAACTTTTTATCTTATTTACTATGTTTAATACAGATATTGGCATTTATTGTATTATTATGTGTAACAAACATGATGTGGTTGTTCTCAAATACCTCCCATGATGTGTTAGAACTGAGTACTATCAAGGGTCATTACAGATTCAAGGAGGACCCCCCCCCAGGAAAGTGCCACATCCAAAGGGCCCCAGATAATAGAAAGAGACCTGCAACAATCATTGCCCTATCATCAGGCAAAGAAGAGAATTAAGAACAAAAAAAGAGTAGAAATGAGAAAGTACACAAAAAAACCAGACACAAAGATCACCACCATAGGGAAATTCAGAGAAAAGGGAAATAGGGCAAACTGAAACTCAAACACCAGGACTCTTGGAAAAGGTAACTAAAGTGGATCTAGTAAAATGGAAATCAGAACTCATCTCTGAGATCAAAACAGGGATACTGTCCACAGTAAAAGACATCATTAAATAAGAGATCAATGAGATGATAGAATCCAAGATAGCAGAAGCAATGGAACCTTTTAAACAGCTTCAAGCAGAGCTCCAGGGTATGATGAAGGAGAATGAAAGCTTGCACAGTAGGATGAATGAAGCAGAAAACCGAATCTCAGACCTACAGAACAGCATAGCAGCCAACAAGCAGGAAAGGTATAATCTATGAAAGAGAGCAAAGGATCATGAGAAATCAATTCAACAGCTTCTAGATGACTCAAAGAAAAATAATAGAAGACTGATTAGAGTCACTGAGAAAGCAGAAGACAGTGTAAAAGACATTGAAAAAACTATTGACAGAGATAAAAACAGAAAACTTCACAGAAAAGAAGTAGACATAAAGATAAATGAGGCCTATTGGACTCCAAAACATTGTGACATAAAAATATCTACACCTAGATATATAATTATCAAGGTTCCACATGTACAACTAAAAAATGAAATACTGAAAGGAGTGAGAGAAAGGAAGAAAATCACCTACGAAGGGAAGCCTATTAGGATCACAGAAGACTTTTCAACAGAAACACTCAATGCAAGGAGAGTATGGAGAGAAGCATTTCAAGCATTGCAGGAAAACCACATCCAACCTAGTGTGTTGTATCCTGCAAAACTATCTTTCAGAATAGATGGGGAAATAAGATACTTCCATGATAAGGAACACCTGAAAAACTTCACATATACAAAACCTGCACTCCAAAAAATCCTAAAGAGCATCTTGGGAAAAAAAAAAAAACACAGAAAATGCCATACCCACGAGACCCAGGAGAGTGAATGCATTGAGGCAAACAAGAAACTAAATAGAAAAGGGGAAAAGCAAAGAAGAAAATAACCAATAAAAGGGAAACATGGCAACTCTGAATATGTCTATATCAGTCATAACCATTAATGTCAATGCATTCAATGGGCAAATTAAAAGACACAGACTAGCAAATTGGATCAAGAAGCAAGATCCTACAATCTTCTGCATACAGGAAACACTCCTAATTCAGAAGGAAACCCATAGACTGAAAATAAAAGGTGGAAAACAATCCTCCATGCCAAAGGAAGCTGCAAAAAAGCAGGAGTGGCTATCTTATTTGCAGATAAAAGAGATTTCAAACCCAAACTGATTAAAGGAGATAAAGAAGGTCACTAAATTTTCGTAAAAGGAACTATCCAAGAGAAAGAAATAACAATCATAAATATCTATGCACCAAACTCTAATGCACCCAAATATATAAAACAAACATTACTGGACACAAAAAGCCAATTATCCATGAATACAATAGTAGTAGCGGTTTTTAATACTCCATTGTCATAAATTGACAGATCAACTGGACAAAGAATCAATAAGGAAATACTTGAGCTAAATCAAACTTTTGCGAAAATGGACTTATTAGATGCCTACAGGATTGTTCACCCTTCAAAGCGAGAATATACCTTCTTCTCAGCTGCTCATTGATCATTTTACAAAATAGAGCACATTCTAGTCCATAGAACAAGCGTTAAGTAGATGCAAAGGAATCAAAGTTATCCCCTGCATACTATCAGACCATAGTGCCTTGAAAGTGGAGCTGAATAGCAGAAGTAATTCCAAGATCCTCACAAACACATGGAAATTGAACAACACTCTGTTAACCAACCAATGGGTCACAAAAGAAATTAAAGAAGAAATTAAACAGTTTCTACAAATAAATGAAAACCCCAGCAAAACATACAGGAATTTATGGGACACAATGAAAGCAGTTCTGTGAGGGAGATTCATAGCAGTGAATCCCTACACTCGGAAAATAGAGCAAACTGAAATAAACAATCTAATGATGAACCTCAGACAATTAGAAAAGGAGGAGCAAAACAAGCCCAAAGCACATACTAGAGAGGAAATTATAAGGATCAGAGCAGAAATTAATGCAATGGAGACAAAGAGAACAATCCAAAGAATGAATGGATAAAAGAGTTGGTTCTTTGAAAGGATAAATAAGATCGATAGACCCTTAGCCAACCTTATCAAACAAAGGAAGGAAAAAGCTCAAATCCATGCTATAAGGAATGAAAATGGGGAAACCAGCACAGTCCCAGAAGAAGTGCAAAGGATCATAAACATGTACTTTGAAAATCTATACTCCAAGAAGATGGAAAATCTAGAAATGGATAGATTCCTAGACACATATGAACTTCCAAAGCTAAATGAAGAGGATATAAAAATGTTAAATAGGGGCCGGAGGGTTAGCTCAGTGGTTCCAGCACTGGCCTCGCAAGAGCAAGGACCTGAGTTCAATCCTCGGTAACCACATATAATGCTGGGCGTGGAGACACGCCCACCAACAATGAGCACCGCATACCACAATGCTGGACATGGTGGCTCACGCCTTTTATCCCAGCACTCGGGAGGCAGAGACGGGAGGATTGCTGAGTTTGCAGTGGCTTGCCTGGGCACCATAGTGAGCTCAGGGCCAGCCTGAACTACAAAGAGAGACCCTATCTCAAAAATAAATAAATAAATAAATAAAAATATGTTATACAACTGGGTATCAAACTGGGACATTGAAAATGTAATAAAAAAAAAACCTACCAACAAAGAAAAGCCCTGATCCTGACAGCTTCACTGCTGAATTCTAAGAAACTTGTAAAGAAAAGTTAATACCAGTACTTTTCAGTCTCTTTAATGAAATTGAAAGGGAAACAGTACTCCCAAAATCATTCCTTGAAGCAACCATCACCTTGATTCAAAAGGCAGGGAAAGATCCCACCAAAAATAAAACTACAGGCCAATCTCTGTAGTGAACATTGACACAAAAATCCTCAATAAGATACTTGCAAACAGAATACAGAGAGTTATCTAGAAAATCATGCACCCTGATCAAGTCGGATTTATCCCAGGGATGCAAGACTGGTTCAATATATGTAAATCAATCAACGTAATATACTATATTAACAGACTCAAGGACAAAAACCATATTGTCGTGACCTTCACTGATCCCGCAGAGAGAGATGCAACACACAGAGTGCAAGCTTGAATCTTCTTTATTCTCCCCCTCCCCACTTTCTGTCTTGGGTGCTTATATACGTTCTCCTCTTGAGGCCCCTCCCACCGCCCACAGATATTACCATATAAGGTCTGCAGTTTGTTTGTGTTAAACAGAGGTTTCTGGCTTGCTGCCAGCTGCCATCTAGGGGGGCGGTATTTATGGCCCACTACATTGCCAGCCACCATCTTGGGAGGCAGTCTTTATGGCCTGCCACATCTCCCCCTTTGTCTTTTTCTAAGATGCTCAGAGGGACCGTGCCTGTCTTAGGTTGTATCTCTCTTGGGGGTGCCTTACCCATCATTGGCCATGGGAGAGGCATGCCCCCATGCCTGTCTTTGGTTGGTCACCTCAAAGAGATATCATTACCCGTCTCTGACTACCGGTCCAGCATGTTGAGCCACACCTGAGGAGATTGGCCTGCCTCAAGCACGCATACGACAAAGGACAGATGTCGGGTGTGCTGGCTCTGTCTGTGGCAACACCAGTGCAAGGCCAGAGATCCACTGATCGAGTAGGCAAGGGGCAAGAGATGGAGTGGTAAAGCCTGTCCCCAGAGCCATCAAGTTATGTGTCTCTCTGGCAGGGTACCAGCCTTGGAGTAAGATGGTGGGTCTCCATTCCTGTGCCTCGCTGTAGCAGATGCTCCTTGTGGCGCGTCTCCTTCCATGCCCATTGGAGACAACTAAGGACTCCTGGCATTAATAGCAATAGCAACAGGTCGAGGGGAATGCCCATGGTCCTGGCCAACTGTTCATTCTGCCCAAGGGCCGAAGCATACAAGGTGCTCCAGGACCCAGATAGGAGATTCTTGGTCCTGAGGAAAAACACAAACAGCTCCTCTCTTCCAGATTAGGACTGGGTCTGGGCCTTTCCAAAGCCCCATCACCAGGTCCTTCCAAAGGACTGGGGGATGAGCTCTTTGAGGTCCCACACCCGCATGGCATTCGGCCACGGAGAGGCCCTGAGTGTCGAGGGAAAGAAAATTTAAGGTAAAAAGAGCAAGGGAAAGGCATTCCCTCTCAGTTCATCCCAGGGTCTCCTCTCCCCGTTTTTGTTTTTCTAGTTGCCATTTGAGGGTTTTGTGAGCACGTTCTATGATCCCTTGGCCCTGTGGGTTATAGGGGATGCCTGTGAAGTGTTTTATTCCTAATAGTGCACAAAATTGGGTGAACTGGTGGGAAGTGTATGCAGGGCCATTGTCTGTTTTGAGGATTGTGGGCTGGCCCCATGCTGCGAAAGCTTATAAGCAATGTTGTATGACGTGGGAGGCCTTTTCACCAAAATGGGATGAGGCGAAGATGACACCTGAGTATGTATTGACAGACACGTGTAGGTACTTTTGTTTACCCAGTGGTGTATAATGGGTGACGTCCATTTGCCAAATTTGATTGAGTCGAAGACCACGGGGATTTATACCCATTTGAGGGGGACTTGAAAGTAAAGTAATGCATGACCTGCATTGTAATACGATTGTGCAGGCCTCTGCTCTTGCAATACCAAAGTGAAGATGGAGAGTTTGGGTGTTGACATGAAACTTGGCATGGAATTCAGTAGCCAATTGCAGGGGTGAAGCTATGAGACCCGCCCAGTCAGCTTTGGTGAGGGCATAGGCTAGGCAATTCCCTTTGGCCAAAGGACCTGGAAGACTAGAGTGTGCCCTTATGTGTCCTATAAACACTGGGTTTTGTCTGGCCCAAAGAAGCTGTTGTAAATGTCTGAGGAGGTCGCTTGCCTTGGACATATGAGGGATATTCCCAACACACTCAATGATGCGGCAGGCTTGGACAGTGTAGCAGCTATCTGATAGGATATTGAGATGTTGAAGCAGAAATCACTAAAGCACCTCGGTAAGTGTGGCAAGCTCGGCTAAATAAGGGGAATAAGAAGGATCGAACTGGAGTTGAAGATGGATATTGTTACCTATTATCACTCCACGTCCTTTTGTGGTAGCATCAGTGAAGAGTGTCAATGCTTTTGGGATAGGTTCCTGGCAGACAACGTGATGGAATACCACAGGGTTGTTTCTTACAAAGGTGAGCCAGGGATGTTTTGGATATTGTGTATCAAACGTTCCAAGGAACGTGGTCATGGCAACTTCCCCCTCTGTGTTGCAAACTGCCAGACACTGTAATTGGGATGGGGAAATAGGGCTGTATAATGATATTGAGCTGTGTTCCAACGGTTTGTAGGGCTAGCTTGATGGCCTTTAACACTAGGGAGGCTACTGCTTCAGGGTACCAGGGAAGGACTTTGTCTGGAAAGTATGACACATATACCCAGGATATGGGTCTTTTCTGTCAAAACACTCCAGAGGGGGAGTGTCTGATAGGAAGGACTATAAATAGCAAAGGATTACTGGGCTCGAAATGGTCTACCTGAGCCTCTTAAAGCCGGGCCTGTACCACGCGGAGAGCTTTCCACGCAGGAGGGGTTAGCATGCGAGGCAAAGCTGGGTCAGGGTTGCCATTAAGGAGATCAAACAAAGGTGACAGCTCTGAATTAGTAAGCTGAAGATAAGGGCGGGTCCAATTGATGTCACCTAACAATTTTTGGAAATCATTGAGGGAACGAAGCTGGTTGGCCCAAATACTAACTTTTAAGGGGGCGAACACCCTGTCAGACACCCGAGATCCCAGATATTGTTTGGGATCAGTTATTTGAACTTTATTTGAAGAGATCTGGAGTCCATGTAATTCACACTGATCTGTCAGACACCGATAGGCACGAGAGAGATCTTGCTGGTTATCTGCGGAAAGCAGTACATCATCCATATAATGGATGATTCGCACTCCAGGAAATTGGTCATGTACGGGATGAAGTGCATGGTCTACAAATATCTGACATAGGGTGGGGCTATTAGCCATCCACTGGGGGAGGACTGTCCACTCATACCTTTGGTCAGGCTGTTCATGATTTAAAGAGGGGACGGAAAAAGCGAAATGGTGCATATCCTCTGGGTGAAGAGGAATAGAAAAGAAACAATCCTTGATATCTATGACAATAGACGGCCACCCTTGAGGGAGGGCAGCCAAGAGGGGGAGCCCTAACTGAGTTGGTCCCATTGGCTGCATGCACGTGTTAACCGCTCTTAAATCTTGAAGCAGGCTCCAGGCTCCTGATTTCTTTTTTATAACAAAGATCAGAGTATTCCAATGAGAGGTAGATGGACATAGGTGTCCTGCCTCTAATTGTTCTCGAACTAACATCTGGGCTGCCTCTAGTTTTTCCTTGGGGAGGGGCCACTGGGGCACCCAGACTGGTGTTGTGGTGTTCCAGGTAATCTTTATCTGGAGGATCGAGTCTGAATCAGTGGCCCCTAGGAAAAAAACAGTCCTCGTCTGTCTTGGGCACAGTAACGAGTCTCGGCAGGAATAGGGGATTGTAATGGTCCTTGCTTGCCAATCCCCAACCCCTCTCCCGGTTTATAGCCATGTTGTTGCATGATGCGTTGTGCAGCTTTACTGAATTCTGGCTCCCTTTGTTTTGTTAATTTGAGTTCTGTGTTAGGATATCTCTTCCCCAGAGACTGATGGAGATTGGAAGGACATAAGGCTGTATGACCCCTGAGTGGCCCTCACGATCTCTCCAAGGGAGGACCCCTGCACTCATTTCTGGGTCAGAAGCCCATCCCAGCCCTCTAAGGGTCTGGTTAGATTGTTGCAAGGCCCAGCTCCTAGGCCAAACCTCCTTGCAAATGATGGATTTATCTGCTCCTGTGTCTAAGAGTCCAGAGAATGTTTTCCCATGTATGACCAGCTCCCAAATGGGGCATTCCTGCAAGGTAAAGCTAGCATATACAAGAGGGAATCCGGTGGAACCTAAGCTGCCACACCTCTCTTGGGCCTTAGCTGGGTATAAGGAATGTCGACTGGGCAGGATTAGCATTTGAGCTATGGTGTAGCCAGGGTTGATGATGATGATGCCCTTGGGAGCAGAGAGTAACAGCTTAACAGGTGGCTTATAATCAGGATCGATTACGCCTGGATGTACTACCAGTCCTTGTAGGGTTGCGGAACTTCTGGCAAGTAGGAGACCTACATGGTCACATGGGATTGGATCTGAGAAATCTGTCTAAACTGCCTGCACACTCAAATCAGGGGTGAGGAACAGATGGGTGGCAGCTCGGACAACTAGTCCTGCACTGCCGGTGGTTGCGCGCCGAGGGAGCTCGGGGGGTACCATGTGCACAGCACCTGCTGTATGATTAGAGCGGGATGACCTTGCTGAATCACTCCATACATTTGGGGGCCCTGGGACAGGGGGCACCATGGTTCGTTTTTTGGCTCAACTGGACTGAGGGGATTTCTGTCCTTATCTTTTTTAGACCTACTCTCAGAAGCCCAGTGATTACCCTTGTGACAGTGGGGGCAGAGTCCAGGCTTTTTCCCTATTTTCTGGGGACAATCTCGCCTTAAATGTCCCTCCTGCCCTCACTGGTAGCATGCTCCCTTTAATTTACTCCTCCCTTGGCTCTGGGCCTTTCCCTGTAGGCCTTTAACTATAGCGGCAGCAAGTATTTGTCCCTGCACTTGTTGGTTATAGGAGGCTTCTGTAACATCTCTGCATAGTTTAACCCAGGAAGTAAGATCTTTGCCCTTCCATGGGCCGATGGCCTCTTGGCATGCTTTGTTAGCTTGCTCAAAAGCGAGCTGCTTAACCAGAGGCATGGCCTGGTCCGTGTCTCCAAACACTTGAGAAGCGGTCTGCATAAGCCTGGCGACAAAATCTGCAAATGGCTCATTTGGTCCCTGTGTCACCTTAGAGAGAGAGATCCTCCAAGATCTCCCGTGCCCGTGATCACCCTCCAAGCACGAGTGGTGCATCTGGAAAACTGTATGTACACTTCAGGAGGGAACCCTATTTGATTGTTAAACCCTATAAATTGTTCTTGTCCTGTTAGCATATGTACGGTTCAATATGCACGTGGCCCCCCAGCGGTTAGATTTTCTCAAGCCATGCCTTGACTAAACTCATGCTAGGCCACTTTCCAGGTGAGATATTGTCCCCCAGATAGGGTTGCTTTGGCGATGTTTGTCCAATCATCGGGAGCCAAGGCGACATTCGTGCACATTGAGTCTAACAAGGACAGAGTATAGGCAACCTGCGGGCCGTATGCTTGGACAGCCTCTTTGAGCATTTTTATTTGTTTAAAATCTATATTCTGATGATACCTCTGCTGATTTGCATCTTCAAAAACAGGGAATAACATAACTCGCATAGATCAGACCATCCCCTGACTTTCTCTTTTGGGGGCGGCATGGGGTTATAAGGTAGCGGGGGTGCAGATGCTCCCACCATTTCTGCTTCCTTCCCTTTCCACTGCTGCTTTTCCTTTCTATTTCTGGCCCTACTCCTCTCTTTTGTTTTTCTTTTCTGTTTAGTCTTGTCTTTTTTCATTTTCTTTCTCTTAGGTTTTTCCTTGTTTCTTCTCTTTTTTTTTTCTCTCTCTCTACCTCGGTACAACAGCTGGACTCCGAACCACTAGAAGCTGAGGAGCTTGAGCTTGAGGAAGAGGAAGGGCTACTAACCTCGCTACAACTGCTTGAGCTGGAGGCCATACTGAGCTGAGCAAGGAGGTTACTAGCGGTAGCTTCCTCCTTGCCTTCTTCCAATACCTTCGCCCCCCTTTGCAGCGGCCCTTGGTGACTCTCCCGATTGCTATGGAAGCAACCGCGGACTAGGGTCCAAATAGCCAAAGTGCCAGTAGGCAGTGGCTCTGTTTCATCGGCAATACATAAGTCTTCACCTAAATGTTCCCACTGCAGAACATTAAGCAGACCCTCCTCAACAAACCACGGAGCCCTGGAGGCCACTGTTTGTAGAAAAGCTTGGGCCATTTTTGTTTTCAAGGGGGTTCCTCCCATCTGTAGCAGATTTTGTAAGGCCTTTTCTAGTTTCACTTTTGAGCTTTCTGACTCCATACTTCTGTCTCGCTGCTACCTTGAAAACAGACTTCTGTCTCGTTGCTACCTTGAAAGCAAACCTCCGCCCTACAAGGGGCAAACCTACTCTTGCTGCGTGTCCGCAGACTTTACCTGATTGCTGTGCATCTGCAGACCTTACCTGATTGCTGCGCGTCTACAGACCTTACCCGATCGTTGCTCCTCCATTCCCCCGAGAGAGGTGAGTTGCCGGGTTTCAGCACCAGTTGTCGCAACCCTCGCCGATCCTGCAGAGAGAGATGCAACACATGGAGTGCAAGCTTGAATCTTCTTTACTCTACCCGCCCCCCTGCTTCCTGTCTTGGGTGCTTATATACGTTCTCCTCTTGAGGCCCCTCCCACCGCCCACAGATATTACCATATAAGATCTACAGTTGGTTTGTTTGTGTTAAACAGAGGTTTCTGGCTTGCTGCCAGCCGCCATCTTGGGGGGGGCAGTCTTTACAGCCAGCCACATTGCCAGCCGCCATCTTGGGTGGCGGTCTTTATGGCCTGCTACAACATATGATTATCTCAATAGATGCAGAAAAAGCATTTGACAAAAGCCAACATGTATTTATGATCAAAATCCTACAGAGAATTGGAATCGATGGACTTTATCTCAATTTAATACAAGCTATTTATGAGAAACCAACAGCCAGCATCATACCCAATGGGCAAAAAGTGAGACCTTTTACACTAACAAAAGGAATGAGACAAGGATGCCTATTATCACCACTCTTGTTCAATATAGTACTGGAAACATTAGCCATAGCCATCAGGCAGGACAAAGATATAAAAGAAATAAAGATAGGAAAGGAAGAAGTTAAACTGGCATTATTTGCTGATGATATGATACTGTATCTAGAGGATCCTAAAAACTCAACCAAAAGACTGCTAGACTTAATTACAAAATTTGGTACTGTTGCTGGATACAGGGTTAATGCTCAAAAATCAACAGCCTTTGTCTACACAAACAATAGACTCACTTAAAGAGAAATTGGGGAGGCAATCCCTTTCACAGTAGCACCCAGAAAAATGAAATATCTAGGAATCAACCTAACAAAAGAAGTGAAAGACCTCTACTCTGAAAACTATAGGACTCTGAAAACTGAGGTAGAAAAGGAAACCAGAAAGTGGAAAGATATCCCTTGTTCCTGGGTCGGGAGAACCAACATCCTCAAAATGGCTATACTCCCACAACTACTATGTAGATTCAATGCAATTCCCATTGAAATTCCAACGGTATACTTCACAGAGCTAGAGAAAATAAATCAAAAATTCGTCTGGAAACCCAAGAAACCTAGAATAGCAAAAGCAATTCTAAGTAACCACGACATGGCAGGGGGTATTACAATCCCCAATGTAAAACTCTACTATAAAGTCGCTGTGATAAAAACTGCTTGGTACTGGCAAAGGAACAGACCTGAGTACCAGTGGAATAGATTAGAAGACCCAGAAACAACTCCAGATACACTAAGCCACCTTATCTTTGACAAAGGAGGCAAACATCCCCAATGGAAGAAAGCCTCTTTAACAAATGTTGCTGGAAAAACTGGACTTTAGCCTGCCAAAAGCTAAACATAGACCTATCTTTTTCACCATGCACAAAACTAAACTCACAATGGATACGAGACTTAAACATTAAAACAGAAACAATAAGCCTGCTGGAAAACAGGCTAGGTAAAACTCTTGGAGACACTGGCTTAGGCAGAAACTTTATGAATAAAACCTCTATAGCACAAGAACGAGCAGAAAGAATCAACAAATGGGATCTCATTCTACTGAAAAGCTTCTGCACAGCAAAAGAAGTCACTGCCACTGCTAAAAGACAACCAACAACATGGGAAAAATCTTTACTAGCTGTTTATCAGACAAAGGGCTGTTATCTACAATATAAAAAGAACTCAAACCGATCAGCCTACCCAAATTTAAAGACCAAATTCAAAAATGGGCATCTGAAATGACCAGACACTTCTCAGAGGCAGAAATTAAAGCAGCCAAGAAGCATATGAAGAAATGTTCCACATCACTGGTCATTTGAGAGATGCAAATGAAAACAACATTGAGATTTCATCTCACTCCACAAAGAACGGCCTCTGTTGCAAAATCAACCAGCAATAAACGCTGGCATGGCTGTGAGAAGAAAGGAATCTTCTCAACTGTTGGTGGGATTGCAGACTTGTGCAACCATTGTGGAGATAAGTGTGGAGATCTCTCAGAAAACTAGGACTAGGGGACCCATTTGACCCTGCTATCCCCCTGCTAGGAATATACCCAAAAGAATTTTAAAAATCACATTGGAAAGACAGATGTACAGCCCTGTTTATAGCAGCTCAGTTCATGATAGCTCAATCTTGGATACAACCCAAATGTCCATCAACTGAGAGTGGATAAAGATGATGTTTTTTTTTTAATAAAACGGAGTATTTCTCTGCCATAAAGAATGACAAGATTGATCCATTTAGGTGCAAATGGAGACACCTGTATTATATACTAATAAGTGAAATCAATGGATCACAGATAAGCAAATTCTGGATCTTCTCTTTGACATGAACACCCGTAGATGCAAATGAGCTCTAGAAAATATGACAGCTTTTATAGAGTGGGAAATTTCCATAGCAAATTTGGTGTGGGAATGTAATGAGGGGAAGGAATAAATATGATACAGAAAGCAAATAAAAGAGCATGTATAAAGGGGGTATGGAGGTGTGCATGGGTAGGGATATGGGTAAAAATGAGAATTAACTTTTTTCATATACTGGTACAAATTCCCCAATGTTATATGTGATTTTGAGATGTATATAATTTGTACCAATAAATAATTCAATTAAAAAACAATGTCACATTGTAGTTCATTCATTTTTCGCTTAATCTACATAATGTAGATGCGTATCATAGTAATAACTAAATTGCCTGTTTTTCCTAACAATGGAATTCTTGTGTTATTATTATTCTCACTCATTGCATTATTATGTGACTTATCTACAATGAATTTATGTGCATACTATTTTATTTTATTTGAGGTTTTTAAGATGGGTGTCTCAGTTTGTAGTTCAGGCTGTCTCTGAAATCACTATGTAGCCCAGTCTAGTCAGAAACTCATGGCAATCCTCCTGCTTTTGCCTCCTGAGTGCTGAAATTAAAGGCATGAGCCACAATGCTTGATTATTTTAAACTAATTTATCTATACAGTTTGATATTAAATACATAAATTATTGCCTAACTTTCATCAGATATAAGTTGATAGTTTATATATGGAAACATAATGTGATTATAAATTTTCTCTAAGCAAATTTATTTTTCATATATAGATATAATAATACATTGAATATATTACACAAATATATTATAGAAAAATACTAATCTGTTATAAAAATATTCTTCACATTTTTATGGGTTATTTTACTTGAAAGAAGAAAGTATATCATATAGTAGTTCCACTGTAAAAATATTGATATAATATAAAGAAATAAGGATAAGGTTATTTAAGAACTATAAATAATATACTTATAAAATTTCATAATTGTATTTAGTGCTAGAAAATAATTCAGTTAAAATGTTCTACTTCAAGAAGTTGAAGGTAATATATATGAGACACGTTTATCTAATTATGTCTGCTATAAAGCAGTGTTACCATTGTTGGTACAGCAGTACCAAATTTAACTTTCATTCAATTACATGTCTTTAATGTAGATATGTAACATTTTCATCCATATTACAGAAATTTTAAAATAAGTAAATGCAATAATAAATTAAACATGTATTTTAAATTAAGAAATAAGTTGGCTGCTTTGACTTCTGCCTCTGAGAAGTGTCTGTTCATTTCAGATGCCCATTTTTGAATTGGGTCTTTGAACTTGAGGAGGCTGATCTGTTTAAGTTCTTTATATATTGAAGGTAATAGCCCTTTGTCTGATAAATAGCTAGTAAAGATTTTTTTCCCATGTTGTTGGTTGTCTTTTAGCAGTGCCAGTGACTTCTTTTGCTGTGCAGAAGTTTTTCAGTAGGATGAGATGCCATTTGTTAATTCTTTCTGCTAGTTCCTGTGCTATAGAGGTTTTATTCATAAAGTTTCTGCCTAAGCCAATGTCTCCAAGAGTTTTACCTAACCTGTTTTCCTTCAGGCTTATTGTTTCTGTTTTAATGTTTAAGTCTCGGAAAAAAAAAAGAAAGAAGTTGGAATACTGTTATAAATTCCTGAACTGTTTTACCACAGATACCCATGTCTAGATGATGTAAATCTTATGGAAATTATAAGCTTATTTAAAATTAAACTGAAAAAATAGAATGAAAATAATGTAATATATATCACAACATTCAATTGCCAAAGTTCTAGAAACACAGAATGTGTGAATAAATAAATTAAGGTGATAAATGTTCTTGTGTTCCTTGAAGAATTTTTCAGATAAAAGCAACAATAAAAAAATGAAATGTTATAGAGTACAAAAAATTTGATCTGCAAATAATATGTTATTTATGGTTACATATTTAAAAATCAAGAAACCATTATGCAAGAAAAGTATACAATGTAATAGTTATATACACTTCTATTGTTGAAACATGCAACATTGCATGTTGAAACATGCAATATATGCAATAATTTTGCATATATTATATATTAAAAGTATTTGTGGGGCAAGCGCCAGAACCACTGAGCTAAATGGAGACACTTGGAGTATACACTAATAAATGAAATCAGTAGATCACAGATAGGCAAATTCCAGATCTTCTCTTTGACATGAACACCTGTAGATGCAAATGAGCTCTAGAATGTATGACAGCTTTTATAGAGTGGGAAATTTCCATAGCAAATTTGGTGTGGGAATGTAATGAGGAGAAGGAAAAAAAATATGATACAGAAAGAAATTAAAAGAGTATGTATAAAGGGGGTGGGGAGGTGTGGGTGGCTAGGAATATGGGTAAAAATGAGAATTAACTTGTGTCATATACTGGTACAAATTTCCCAATGTTATACGTGATTTTGAGATGTATATAAATTGTACCAATAAAGAATTAAATTGTATTTAAAGTATTTGTGTATAAACTGTATGCCAAATAGCTCATACATATATTTATATAGACGTATATACAAAACACAACAACACATAGATACCAATATATAAAAATGAAGGTTTAATTAACATTCAACAGTTAAAAACTCAATCATCAAAATATACCTAAATTTACACAAAATAGCATTGGCTATAACAAATATTTATACAAAGTATAAAGTCAAACTCACCAAAAGACAATAATGTAGTACTATATATCCTAAATAATTTGCTTTAAAGAATTATGAGATTTGAAATGAACATGGTATGATAATATTGATTAAAAACTATTTCAATAGAATATAACATACCCAAAGATAATTAGTGCAACAGATTTATTTTAGAGATGAATCATAACCAAACACCTGATAAATAAAACAATAATAACCTTAAATTGAGTAAGAAAAAAGAAAATAGAAAAACTGAAGTGCACAAAAGAGATAAACTATATTTAGATATAAATGAAAAATGCAAGCTATTGGAAAAATACAGTTACAAACAAGCAAAAAAGAATTCAAGTGATAAAACAGAACCAACTCATTTTCTCACTTAATTAGAGATGTGACAAAAATTTTTATTTTTCTTGAACCTTCATAAACAACTGAATAGAATAAAAGCTGATGCATTTTATTCTAAAATATTTGGAATTCACTAGAATCAGAAAAGCTTCCTTAGCATGGTGGCTCAGGCTTGTAATCCCAGCACTCAAGAGGTGGAGGCAGGAGGATTGCCTTGAATTTGAGACTAGACTGCATTACATAATGAGTTCAGAGACACCTTGAAGTACAAAGTGAGACCCTGTCTTAAAAAACTAAAAACAGGGCCAGAGGGTTAGCTCAGTGGTTCTGGTGCCTGCCTCGCAAGCGCAAGGTCCTGAGTTTGATCCCTAGTAACCACGTACAATGCTGGGCATGGAGACTCCCACCCACCAGAAATCAATACCACATACCACAGTGTCGGGCGTGGTGACTCATGCCCTTAATCCCAGCACTTGGGAGGCAGAAGCAGGAGGATTGCTGAGTTCGAGGCTTGCCTGGACTACATAGTGAGCTCAGGGCCAGCCTGAACTACAAAGCGAGACCCTGTCTCAAAAAAAAAAAAAAAACTAAAAACAAACAAATAAGAAAGGATCCTTTGGTGAGCCTATAAAATTTGTAGAGAAGCATATTAGAATACTATTAAATTTTGCATTACCATTATTTATGAAAACAAAATAAATTTGAAGGCTGAGACTTCTCAGGATCCATATTTAATCAAATAGAGAAGTAAGAGAGATGAGGGTATAATTTTAATCAGAAAGCTGTTTAAGTGTTGGTCAAAGACAAAAAAAGAAACCAGTATCCCATCTTAAGGTGCAGAGAAAGGATTAATTTTGTTTTAATTGGACTTTATGTTCTATGTATCTTTTTATTTGATTGGAAGCATCTCAATGTATTACACAGGAAAAACTCCTTAGTTCAGTGTATTTATGCAAATATTAATCTTATGCAGAAAAAATCTCAGATATATTCAGTTAACATTTCATTGACTGGGTACCATAAACAAGGCAAGTTGGCATGTGAAAGTACCCATAATAACTGAAAATATCAAATTATGATTTTTTACTTAAATATCTACTTTAGAACATGGTTCAAACAAGGATAAATTGACTACATATTAATAACTAGTGAGGGATTTGAAATACTGGTATGTGAGAAAATTTTCAGAACTTATTTGTTCAGTATCACACAACTAGTGAATTAAGGCAAAAATAACATTAATATTGTCACTATCTACCCATATGTTGCTTTATTTACTGACATTATAAAGTAATTATTATTGCCATGTTCTATGAAATGAGTGATGCTATACATAGAATAGATGGAAGACTTGAAAATTTCAGATGTTTTAAAATTTATGAAAGAGAATCAAAATAATAATGAAAAATCTAAAATAAATAATAATTGTATATATTATTAGTAGAAAAGGACACTCAGTGAACTTGGGTAAAATAAATTGAAGATAGATTGATATAACTTATGTATTGAGAGGAACAGAAACAATTATACTAGAAGATTGACCAGAATTTTTCAGAGGAACAGAATCAATAGATATCAGATGTATAATCTTGCAAAGGAATTTGTTAGACAGACTTTCAGAAGCAAGAGTGGAAGATTCCACAGTGGATATCTATGGGATCAGGAGGGGAAGAATTTCTAATGGCAGATCCCCTACTATTCCACCCAAGAAGAGGGCAGATAGAAAACAACAGTAATCAAAGATATGGCTCAGATCTAAGGTCCAAGGCCTAGGGCTTACTACCAAGTTGCTGATGTGAGTCTGCACTGGTAGACCGAGCAAATGGTCCCAAAGCAATGGCTAGAACTGACACTCTTTCAAAAGTGAACAGTTTCTTGTTTCCTTTTAAAAAAATGTTATTCAAGCTACAAACTTATCAGTGCCACTCATGTCAAGGGTGGGTTTTCTTCACTTAGTTTCTTGGCCCATGATTGTGTCCTCATAGACACACCCCAAAATGTACTTTACTAATCAGATAGGTGATTCATAACCCAACAAAGTTGACACAGTGATCAAATCCACCCCTTGTCAGGTCCTTAAAACCTAATTAATTTCCAAATATATTAGCAAGTTCATAGTTGTGACTAACAAACTGCTTAATATATTAATATGAATATTATTTAATATTAATAATATACTGCTTAAATATAAAATACACTTCCCCTCAGAATAGAAGACAAAGTTTTCCATTGTGTTATGCTTACTCATCCCCTAATATTCTATAACTTAAATTTCACATCTTTTTAACAATATTGACATTAAGTAAGCCAACAGTTTGTTGCAAAAAAGGCAAATGCACATCCTTGATATGTGTATATGTATATGCAATTACACTAACCAAACTGGAAAATAAATAATCATTACATTTCCCATCTTTATTTCTTCAAATGGCAACATAGCTATGGTATTTCTGACTACCCTTTTCTGCTAGCTGTTGTGTTTCCCCTTGAAAATCAGTGAGCACCGCCTCTTCTGTTGGATCAGATAGCACAACTGGAAGAGTCATCCATATATTCATTCTTGAATGATCTGGATCATTTGTCCTTCTTCCTAGAAGGGGTTGTAGTTTCTCATTGACTTTTTAAAAATTTAATTTAATTTATTGTTACATTATATATGCACATCACAATTACACTCTACATTGAGAATTTGTACCCTTATATAACATAATAGTGATTCTATGGAAGCTCCTGCACACCAAATATATTATTCCTTACCTTCACTGTAGGGAAATTGGCCAATTCTCTTATAGTAATCTGAATCCATCACCACTGCCAACACCATAACTCTTTATCTTGTTGATCCAAACACATGATGAGGCAAAAACCAAGGAAATGTCTTAGCTACCAGTTCAGTGGAATTGATGTTGTGTCTCCTAATAGATTCCACCTTCTCTAGGGAGTTCAGACTTCTAGGCTATCTGAGACATAACGCCATGAAAAGAGAAAGAAAAATTATGCATGGGCCACTAAGAAGAAATGATTAGCGGTACCACTTTTCATTTCAACTCATTGAATTCTGCATCCGTGAACACTGGGCATGCAAGAAACAGAACTACCTCTAGTTTCTTATTCAGAACCTGTAAGCCTTGTGAAGGACTCTGCTTCTCTTGCAGCATATTATCACGTGTTGATGCAGGGAAAAATCTTTAAAAATCCCATACTCCTGGATGTTTCTGAGTGACTAGGGCAAGGATGAGACCAATAGTGTCCATAAGAATGAGCCAGTATCTTCCCTTGCTTGCCCGTGAATTCCTTGGACAGAAGCAATGGTGTAAACATAAGATGATAATTGATAACTCATGGTGTGGGTAAGACCACAGCTGGGTTGCTTTGAAAGAAGCATTACTCTCAGGATAGGCAAAACCATATTCTGAATAAATACTCATTCCAGAAAAGAAAAAAGTACTGCTTTTTTCATGATAGGTGGTCCACTGTAACCAAACTGCCACATACTTGCTGGGCTGTCACCAGAGAATGATGACATGGAGGGACTCAGTCCTGATCTTTGTCGCTGGCTGGGTAGGTACCTGGCACTGTCTGTAACCAGCCCCACCTGGGTGGGTGAGAATCCATGGGTGGGTAAAAGTTACTGGCCCTATGCATAACATATGTTCTTATCACCTTGACTATTTTATTCACAAGCTTACAGGTCACTTTAAGAGATGACTGTGAGATGAGGACACTTCTCATCATAATTTCTTAGTTACTAAAAAATGGACCATTGTGTTTACTTCATCATGAAAGTCCTGTACTGACATCACCCTTTAGCAAGCATATTTATAACATAGTTATATTCAGCTGTGGCACATTTTTTTTTTTTAGACAGGGTCTCACTTTGTAGTTCAGGCTGGTCCTGAGCTCACTATGTAGCCCAGGCGAGCCTCAAACTCAGTATTGCACTGTGGTATGTGGTATTGATTGCTGGTAGGTGTGAGTCACCACGCTCAACATTGTATGTGGTTACCAGGATCGAACTCAGGACCTTGCACTTGCAAGGCAGGCACTGGAACCACTGAGCTAAACCTCTGCCACTCAGCTGTGGCACATTTATAGAAGCCTATCCACAAACCTTTGTCCCAAATCTTTGTGTCATCAATTACTCAATCATGGACCTTCCAAATCTCTGACATGCTTTGAAATCATTAGTCATATATTATGGATCAATATATGGTCACATCATTGAATATGGATTCTTCTAAGCATAGTGTAGTGAGAAGTTTTATCCTTTGCAAATGTCATTTCACCACTGTCTGTAGAGATATTCCAGAAAGAAGGACATATCCCTGCAGCAGTTCACATTGGATGGGAGCGGCATAACTTTGTTTTGCTGTCAATTGATAATAGGATATTCTCCATCAGGCCCTAGGTGCGGTATGGAAAAAGGTAGCTTACAGTTGGTAGGAACTCTGAGTATCTGAGAAATTTTTTCCTCCAATCTGCACATTCTCTCAGGGCTGGCTGTTGGGCCCAAGCATATATTCATCCCTTAAATTTGATATGAATTTGTTTCTGTGCCCGTTGTACTTTACAGCTTATTGAGTAAAAGAACACCCAGTTTATGATAGGTCTTTTAGATTCCAGGTTATCTGGTAGTGAATGATTAAATATTTAGTTTCACTAAAGCACAGTAGCACTCAAAAAATACCAAAGACTGAGAAGTTCTTAGTAGATGTTGACATGATCTTTCTCCAAAATCAGCAGAAATTGAACCATGATTCACCTATGGGCATCTGCTATTGTTTCCAAGCAAAACTTCTATCTGCGGATGATATTTCAAATCCCTTTGGATTTACTGTATCATATATCCTAACTGGCAAAGCAGCAGGTGCAGTAGACTAAATATGTAGCAAAATCCTTGTGGCTTCTGGGTCCCACTCAAAATTAACAGCATTTTGACTTGTTTAGAAACTGGTACAGAGTAAAACAAACCAATGAAGACTGTGTTGCTTCCAAAGACCCAGTAAGTTCACTATGCATTTTACAACTTTATTATTTGTAGGATGGCCAGCAATAGCAACTTGGCCTTCACTTCAGCATGACTCACTCCAATAATGTCTTAGAAGTTTTAATGCAGCATAAGTGGTTGAGTATAAGTTGAAATTACATCACATTTTATGGCATTCTAATGTCTTTTAGATCATTCCAGCACATTTTTCACTTCTCACTCACTTGGTCAAATCATAATACTGTCAATAATATCATGAACTAGTGCGATGTGTCATAGAGAGTAAAGGTGATACCTGTGAACTAACTGACCATGGGTTAGAGTGGCATCATACTCCTGAGGGAGAGCAGAACAGGTATATTTCTGACTTTATAATCAAAAAAGAAAGAAAAAAAAACTACTTCTAGTGGCTTGATGGACTAATACTCAAAGGCAAGACACTCATTAGATAACATCAAAACCAGTTACCAGAAAATGTGTGAAGATGCTGAACAAGATTACCTGTCTTGTTTAGTAGCTGAAATTGTATCATTACTAGGTTTAGTTTCCAGTATCCATAGTTATTTCCCAAGATGGAATCATCTTCCACAAAAGTGAATAAAATAATTTGAAAAGAATTTTGAGTCACCACTGCTTCACCTTTTTAGTTCCTGACAATGACACTAATTTTTCTAGTCTTCTAGAGGTGCAGTATTGTTTTTGACTTACTATTTTTGCCAGGAAAACTCAGCTCTAAGTACTTTCATTTGCCCTTTCCCTCTATAACAATTTTAATTTCACAGGTAAAAAACATCAGTAAAGAGATCAAGCAATTACTAGATATATCAATTACAGTTATGTAATCAGAGAAGTAACCCTAGAATGAATTTGAAGACATGTCCCAGGCACTTTGACCTAGAATTTAGCTAAAATTCCATTGATTACTGCAATACTTTTTCCTTCTGGCAAGACAGTAGCAATGATATTTTGGAATCAAGTTCAGCTCAGTCATTTTTGAAAGGTTCCGTTTTTGATCTGATACAAAGTTACTCTGCCAAAGGCTGTAGTTTCTTTTGTGGGAAGGCATGGAAGTAGATTTATAGTATAATACTATGATAGTGAATCCAGACTCTTCCTGAAGGGGATTTGACCTGCAACAGACTACAAGTCTATAAAGTGGCTCAAATCTAGGACTGATTGAGGAACTGCAATTCTCTTTGCTTATGATTCAAGTTGCATTGTTGTTCATTTACCATAAAAAAGATAAAATATAAACATTATGGTTATATAAATCAGTGAAGAACATTGTCCACCACACTCCCTAAGCTCAACCTTCTTTGTCAACATTCAACCAAGTAAAAATAGGTATCCCCAGCTCAGTGTAAAGAATTATCTTTTGATCCATATTTTGGTCATGAAACAATTCAGAATAATTTAACTCATGGATCTGCAAGATTAAATGCAGAATTTCAGTTTACTGAATATTTAAAAAGTCAAACCTGATGCAAACATTTTATTTCTTCCTACACAGCACAAACATACACCCCATTTTTCTCATGAAAAATTTAGAAAACTTCAAATATAATGTATCTCCTCATGGGTTGCAATGTATATATCAACTGAAGGGACAGCTGTACTCACATCAGGTTATAGACCTAGAAGCACAGCACCTGAAATGGTCTCTGAAAAAGACTGGCCAGTTGATAAATCCTGCTTAACAACTGTCTCAGAGAAGGCCTTTACTGTTTCCTATGGGAGTCCAGGGTTAGATGCATCCAACAAAGATAGTGAGGCCAACACTGTTAAGGGCAGGGATGCTTGCAGTGAGTATGATAGGAAAACTTATTTTCATAAAATGAACCTCTTGGAATTATGGAATTCATTGTTCTCAAAGTCATCAATTCCTTTCAGACTTCTCGACCTCAAGTTGCTGGAACACAGTTGTTCCTAATCTATGCCTCTCATTTACCTGTGGATAGCAGGTGAGACCAAGTTCTAAATTTATCTTAAAATCCAACCAATCACTTGATAAAGGATTATGGTTTATTTATTTATTTGCTTGCTTACTTATTATTGAAATTTCAGCCTTATGTCTAAAAGAAAACCATATGGTTCTTTATAGCAAGCATAGAAGCTTTCAGGTTAACCATATACAGAACCATGAACTGAGAATTTGAACCCCTGAATTACTCATCCTTTTTTTTTTTCTTTTAAATTTTGTCCAGCAAGGTTAGGAACAATTAGTCAGTGTCAATTTACCCCTTAAGCTGCACATAAATGTAAAATTGTTTTTATGCTTTTATCTTAAATGTTTCCCAGATGCCCAGATTTTAAAGGCTTAGTTGCCAATCTATGGTGAGGTGAGGAGGGGATCTGACCCTTTGGAGGTAAATTCTAGAGGAAAAAAATTGGGTCCTTGGGAAAATACTCCTGAAGGAAACGTGGAGATCACAGCCTATTTATCTTGTCTTTGTTTTCTGGCTGAGATGAAGTGATTTCTATACCAAGCACTTCTTCCTTTTATTGTGAGTGTTGGGAACAAGAAAATATATAATGAAATATTTAAAACTGTGAAACAAAAATAAAAGCTGTTCCTTTCATTTATTTGTTGACTTTTGCGGGTATTTTTGTGAAACTTATGGAAAGTTAACATAATTGCCCTGGGTAGAGTCCTTAAACTTCTTTGCTTTTGAAAGTAGTAAGTTACTGGATCAATTTACTTTTCATGCCTCTTTATTTGGAAGGGCCAAGGGCCATCAGTGCTGTTCATATCACTAGAACAATAGTCCTAAACAGATTACTCAGATCAGAGAAATATTTTCCAGAAATCACATCAAAACAAAAAACATCCGGTGGAACAGCTCACTCTTCCTTTAAATTCTATTTGTGGTACCATAATTTGTAACACAGTACTCCAAAATCTACATGGATAAAATCTATATTATTGTGACACAGAATTTACCAGGTTGGCTCATATGATCAGCGAAGTCGAAACACCTCATGCGTGGCCATCTGCATGCTGAAGAGTGAGAGAAACTCAGGGCTACTCTGCCTGAAGAGCTTGAAGCATCAGAATGAGACCAGGACTGTGGCTCCATTCTGATGCTGAGGCAGGACACTGTCCTGGAGAGTTGCTTGTACTAGTATGTAATCAAAGGCTGAAGAGGCTGTGTTACAGAGGCAGCAGAAAACACAGCCCCTTAAGTGTGAGATGTAAGTTATCTTTCTGCTTTTGCTTCCATCTTGGTTCCAGACCTTTTTGTTGAGGCTTCAAACATTCAGGGTGGGTCTTCCCTATGTAGTTTGCGGATACACACACCAATTTTTACAGGACACAATTAAATACTCGCCAATACTGTGGTTATCTTGCAAACCAGTTATAGGTGCATCCAAAACTGTCCATCATAATAGCTTATAGACTCAGTACTGATAGACTGATACCCATCATACAATTAAGAAAATGAAAATTTGAAAATATAATGAAAAAAGCAACCTAATATATTTCAAAAAAAGGAAAATAATACACTGCACTGTTATAGGGAATTCTCCAAAATAAGTATAACCGAAACAATAACATGCTATCATGAGACTTTAAATTAACCTTGAATAACTGAGAAAACACACATGGCATTACACAAGAATTTAACATTTTAAGCACATTAATTATTTTGGGTTAATTTATAAACAATACAAAAATGTTATTTGGTAATATATATATATACATATGCATATATACATATATATGTGTATATATATATGTGGGTGTGTGTGTATATATATATATATATATATATATATATATATATATATATATATATATGTATGTATGTATGTATGTTATATGGCTTCATTTTATTCTTGCCCCATTTCTTTTTTGGTACATTCTATATACACATCATGATGACACTCAATATTGGGAATTTGTACTAGTATATGATACGATTTAATTCACATTTTTCCCATTCCCGTCCCACCCCACAATCCTCACACCCAAAATGGATAGTGAATTTACAAGATAAACAAATTGCTATATAATATCAGAGGCAAAATCTTGAATCATTCTTTTTCTCTTAGTTTTTTAGTCAAGGTCTCACTTTGTAGTTCAGGGTGGCTCTGAACTCATTGTGTATCCCAGGCAAGTATCGAACTCTAGGCAATTCTCCTGTTTCTGCCTCCTAAGTGTTGAGACAACAGGCATGAATCACCACGCCTGGCATTGTGGTGTGTGGTCTCAAGAATCAAACTCCAGATCTAGCACTTGCCAGGCAGATACGGAACCACTGAGCTAAATCCCTGGTCTCTTGAATCATGTTTTAAAAATCAATAAAATAATAAAATGCATGTAAACTTTCATTTAATTTTTTTAAAATGCCATAAATTAATCAATTTATAGTTTTTTTTAAACTTTAGTTAGTTATTTTGGTCAAATACCTGATACATTTTAACTAAATAATGAAAACTAAAACTCAAGCCACATTTCCTATTTTTTTCATGGGATCTGAGTGACTGAGTAATCAAATACTTACTAAGAATTTAACTAATTGAAGTACTTTCCCAGGAATTTAGCTCAGTGGTGCTCTGTCTTTCTTTTAAGCACAAGGTTATGAGTTTGTTCCCTGTACAGAAAAATATAATTAATAAAATAAAATATAATAAAATATTCCTAATTGAAAAGGTTCAAGTAATAGAAAAATAATTACCTTAAAATATTTTCATTTATATCTCCTAATAAGCGATCTAATAAATAGTTTCCAGGAATTAACATTATCATCAAGTTTTAAGCAACAAGATATAATAACTACACTCTCATGTTTATACACAACATATTTTATGAAATTGTGTTGCTGAGATAAGATTGGACCTCCATTTGGTCAACATTTATCATCCAATTTCAATTCATGGAAAGTGCATTGATGTATCTACTAAATCTATTATGAATATGTTTTCAATGATGGGATGATTAATATTTAGAAAGGGATAGCTTCAG
>PVIC010014571.1:0-36372 GCA_004025085.1 Thryonomys swinderianus | reverse complement strand
GGCTACATAGTGAGCTCAGAGTCAGCCTGAACTACAAAGCGAGAACTTGTCTCAAAAAAAAAAAGAAAAAGAAAAAGAAAAAATCTAGGTGGCAAAGTATTAAACTTAAACTGTATAATTTTCCTTCATAGCTTTCCTTCATGAATTAGGATTAAATTTATATCACTTATAACCAAAAGAATACACACCACGAGCACCAAATCTAGCATCCTTAATACTAAAAGTCAATCACTATAAACAAACCTCTCCATGAAACAATATTCTTTTCAGTTATAGTTACATAATCACCAATAATAGTTTCCTGAATTTTGTTTTAAAATAATTAACAATGAAAAAGAATTAATTTTAAAGATACTATTCATATACAGTAGAAGATTTCATGTATGAACTAAAAATTGCAAATACTCAAGACAAACAGTACCATTCATGGTTTGTATTTCCTCATTTTGTGTTCATGATGGTGGCAGAGATGAAACTCAGAAATTCACACATGTGAAGCAACTGCTGTACCACTGAGCTATACACAAGCCCCTAGATTTTTATTTCTTTTATAGTAAATGCAAGTAAGTGCACCACACAATCTCACAGTGACAGAACTAAAATAATTCAAGATCCCTTTCTTTGCCTTTCTACCATCATGGCCTCCTGTTTCAAATGTCTAGGTTAAACGTAGCCATGGGTACTACCAAGACACAGCTTGTGCCAATACAACCTTCAGTACACACCACACCTGATTTTTGATGGCTTGATTTGGGAATTTTCAACTTCATAATAGTAGGGAAAGAATACACATTCAGTAGAAACCAAACTGAGTTTTGATCGTCTCAATAAACTGCATGAGATTTTTTAACATTCTATGATAAAATAAGGTTTGCAGTAGATGACCTTGCCCAGCTGTAGGCTAATGCAGGGGTCTAAGAAGATTTAAAGTAGGTTAGGCTAGCCGATGACATTCAGTAGGTGAGATGTAGTAAATGTAGTTTTGACATGATATTTTCAATTTATGATGGGTTTAATCAGCATGTAACCCCAACATAAGTCAAAGAGCATCTGCAATTCCACTATGAACTCATTCTTAAATACACAGAACTGACTTCACATGCACTGACTTCCTACAGAGCTGGGAGTTCTCCAAATTAACTTCCACCAAGAATGTAATGTGAATTTCAAAAGTTTTAGAAGTATACTGAAGTATGAGAATTAGTAAACATTAGTAAAATAAATAGAGCTGACAACACAAATCCAGAATTTAGACAAAAATTTTTCCCCTCAGATAGTAGTATTTTATTACTTCCAGGGTTTGAACTGCCACTGCATGCTGAGTATAAAATATATGTGATGTGGTCAAATATGACGAATGCCTAATTTTGTAAAAAATGTATTACAAAAATGCATTCGCCATTTAATATTCATCAAAATATTCCCCTCACTTCAAACGCACTTATTACATCATTCTTGCCACTTTCTGAAGCAGATCTGGAAGTCTTCTTTTGTGAATGCTTTTAGTTGAACTTTTTGTGGCAGCCTCAATATCCTTTAAAAATGTTCCCTTTTTATAGTCCCTTCAATTTGGAGGAAGAGCCAGGAGTCACACAGCACCAAATCTGGTGAATGTGGTGCATGAAGTCACACCATAATCTTTTCATGAGCCCGCCTTTCTGTTAGATGACTCTTGGACACCATGTTTTTGATGACAATTCACAGACCCTCGTGAAAGAGGTCTTCCAGAGCTGCTTCAGAGAGCCCTAAGAGCAATGGGGTAAGTGTGTTCAAAGTGTGGAGGAGTACTGGATGGGAATTGATGGCAATGTGTCTTTTATAATACTTTTTTAAAAATTTAAACCTTCATCGTATATTTTGATTATCCTTGTACCCTCAATTTTAGTTTTATTACTGTTTTAAAATTTTTCCTCACACAGTATATCTTCTTGCTGTCTGCCTTTAGAGCAAACACTCCTTCTGCCCTTGCAAATAACCCTGGTTAAAAGTTTCATTAACACTGAAAATCCTTTATACAATAAAAATTCTCCAAAGGATCCTTACCAAAGCACATCAGAAGTGTTGAATTAATATTCCTGCATAAAGGAGAAAATTCTCAGCAAGATGATTTCAATATTTACCTAAAGTTTCCAACTTCTAAGGAAAGATAAATTAAGATAGTTGATGACACTAAGACTTTCAGCACAATGATAGGACAGAAATGACTTTTCATTGGAAGGAAAGGTAATTAAATATGTCTGCAATGTGATACTCCACTGCAATTTCATGTAAAATCCTCTTCCTAGTCCAGAAAATCATTATGGTTCTCTGAACCAAGACAAGCCAACAAACAATATCCCATTTCCAATTAATTTTCAATTAATAATACATCACCTTTAAGATAAATTCCCTCTGTCAGGAATCAGGAAAAGCTCCAAATTTTCTTGGGAGATCTACAGAAATTACACAGTGAGTCACAGAACTGTAAGGATGAAACTGATCACATGATGGCACAGATCTATATTAACCTATTCCCCTTGACTGTCCATCTGACTGGACTACATATTTTATTCATTTGCTTGATAGCTGGTCAGTTGTATCTTAGTAAATTCAATATCCTTCAAACTGAAACATACTTTATTATCTGTAATATGTGCCTTTCTGCTACATTTTATTCCATTCGGTATACGTCCTAATCAATTCTTTCATGAGCTTCATTTCATTCAGCAAAATGTATCCATTGTGAGGATTTATTTCTTTCGGAATGATTTAAATCTGTTTTGCTCGGTGCTGCTCTAAAGCTACTGCATGCACTGCCCATTCCTAGCCGGTGGGCCATAGCATCTGGCACATACTCCATCTCCCTGGTTGAGGAAAGATGTACTTTCCTAGCTTGGAAAGTGATGAGAAGTGATGCTTGCTTTTCATCTATCCTGTCAATGGTGGTGGGCTGAACAAGAAGGACATGTAGCCAAGTGGAGGAGCATCAGTATATATCAAGTACTCACTAGGAGATGGGTGGCTGTAGGCAACTAACAGTATGAAGTCATCTCTCTGTATCAGCGCATCTGAAATCCTAGGTAACAATGCCAACAGATGGAAAGTGGGACACAATAACCAAATGCTCTCATAAATTGTTGTTGATTTAAAGAACAGCTGTGGACTGCCTTCTTTGGTAGTGTTCATTATGAGTTACTTTTGGTTTGGTTTGGCCCTAGACTTTATGATCTCAGGCTTCAAAATTTCATTTTGCACAATAAAATCATGCTATTCTTCATAGAGAAAAACAAAAAGCAATGAAAGACATGCTGTTGTAGTGACCTCTGTGCTAACTCTCCTCCCAACTCAGATAACTGCAGAACGTCTGGGGGGAGAAGCCCGAAGAAAAGAAAGTATGAAGGCACAAGCTGTGTCCAGTGGCTGTAAGCGGACCAGCTGGTTGAAAGGATGAATTTAGGTAGGGATAGCCTGGTAGGTTAGTTTGAAAAATGCTTTGAGGTTAAGGCTAAGAGGATGTTAAAGCCTGTCTAAGGGCTCGTGGCTGCATCCCAAATGCAGAGGAGCCCCTGAAGGTTTTTACAAAGGGGAGTTGACATGATCAAAGCACAGTGCTCCAATAAAGCAAGTCATAACTTACTAAAACAAAATGAATTTGAAATAAACTCATAGTGGTCGGTAATGATACCCAGCATGTGACATTGCTCCCACCAAAGGTATCTCCAGTAGAAAAGGAGGAGACACGTGGGTGGAGAGAGAGAGACCATCCTCTTAGGTGACAAAGGTAACTAAGCTAGAATGCATTAAGTGAACATATGTAAAAATGCAGTAATATTACAGAATAAGAGAATGTAGACCACACAAATGCTAACGTTTAAACATGAAATAAATAGGCTGGTACTAGAGAAAATATGAGACTCCTAGAAGAATGTAACTATCATTTTAATGCTAACTGTAGAGAAATTCTGGAACCAAACATGCAAATAGCCTTGATTTAATTAGTTTTTCTTTAAAAAAAATCAGCCATGATAAGAAGAACATTTTTGTAACTAGCCACCCTAGCAGGGCATGCAATTCAAGGAAGAAGAATGGCATTAAAAGTGAAATTCTCAATATATAATTACTGAAATTTTCAAAACAGACAGTTACAGAAGTTTGAGGATAGAGAAATAGTGAAAGAAATTAAGCCAACATGACTGTATTGGTAACATTTTGATGAACAACAATTTTAAGAAGTCACTTATAAAAACAAAGCTCAACAAAGGAAAAAAACTTACTGGAAAAGTGTGAAAATATCTCAAGCGACAGAAGGGAGGGAGAATTACTCAATTCTTTTGTGATTATTTTCTCTATCATGAAATTATATTTAGAGTAGATTGATGAGTGAAAAAAAGATAAAACCTTAGACAGCCTGGGAGACATATGAGAAATTTGGTCTCTAGACCCACACAAATAGTATTTTATTTTACAACAGCAACAACAACAAAAAAATTTATAGACCTAGTCAGGGAGATAATGCTAGTAGGACTTGAAAAATCACAGAGAGAAAGTGAATTCAGTCAAACATTGTCATATTTTTTGCCTCTTTAAATGAGGAATGGGAAATTCTATAAGCTCTAAGGCACAGGTTTCCACCAAATTTGTAAATGATTATATTAAATGTATAATTATGACACTTTGAAAAAAGCATTAGCAACTTCTAAGAGCCAGTATCGTTTAACCATAGAATGAGATGAGCCAGATCAACCTCTTTCTTCTCTCTACCTCTCTGTCTCACTGTCCCTCTCTCTGTCTCTGTCTGTCTTTGTCTCTATCTCCCTCTCAGAAAGCTATTAATCTGACAGGTCAGTAATGTAACAATCAGAAATGTGATAAAAATCTGAGAGGAAGAGAGGAAACAGAGATAGATTCTAGGTCAGTTCACAACAGATCAGTCAACTACTCCAAAAAGTAAATTCTGACCCACAAATTCTGCCACTGAGAACAGAGGTGGCTTCTGTCCCATAGAGTGTAGGTTACTGAACAAAACTGAGAAACCTATGTTCTAATGGCAGGCTCAACCCAAGAACAAATGTAGCATGAGACAAAGCAAAATTGTCAACTTACATCTGAAAAACTCTGTTTCCCAAGTAAGGGATTCTTTCATTCAAGTAAGTCATTCCAGGCAATGGCTTATCTAAAATTAAAACCTATGAGGCTTGGTTGACTAAGTTCTGTTTCAGCTCACAGACGATGCTCAAAGGCCCAGGAAGGCCTCCAGCAAATGTACCATGGTCTGCATGTCCTGGTTGGGATGAGAGACCAAACATTTCTTTCAACTCCAAGGTCTCAGGACTTCAGTATGAATATGAATCCATGCCTGGTGTCCTGTGGGATCACTGCTAAATAAATACAGAGGAAGTTGCAGAAAATGAAGACAGTTCAAAGTTTTCCTAAAGCCACTGACTTAATGAGAGCCACACAGGAGACTTTGTGATACTGTTACCAGAGTGCATAACCCGCAGCACCTAGCTGGAGAGATTACACCCTGGCTGACCAAAGCACAAATTTCAGACAGGCAGAGAGAGCTCACGTCTCCTCACCAGGACAAAAGCAACCAGAATTGCCAAATCCTATGCACAAAACATCTAATTTATAACAGTTAAAACCTGGCCTGTGACCAAGTCCAAAAGAACCATGTCTTATTTCACTTGCTCTTGAGTATGTCTCTTTCAGAGATAAATGACTCCACACTCTGCCAGTTCGCTCCTCTGTTTGGTGTTTTGTTTAGCTGGGCTTGTGACAAGCCAAGAGTTGATGCATCTGCTTGAATGTGTAATTTACCTCTCTGGTCAACTTCGCTTTTTTTTCCTTGACAATATTATGTCAAACAATCACATCACAACCGGCTCTGATCCCTTTGTTGTTAGCTAATAAATTAGAGAGCATTTATTATCTGCAATCCTTTTTTTCCTCTTTTAATGGTGACACATTTGTGGTGAATTACAGGGCAGCTTTATAAACTAGGCTCTGGGCCAGTCTCAGGCCCTGTGTCCCTGTGAACGTTCCCTCTTCTGGTTGGCCTCCCGGACTGGTGGTAAATCAAGGCAGCTGTCACAGCACACTAACTTAGTGTGCGTCACTGGGGAGAGCAGGAAGCGTTGCGGGTATAATTCTGTCCATCAAACTAATATGTTATATCAGTAGCTTTGTAATCTTCAGCCATAACTTATGGGAAGTGACACCGAAGAATTCACTTTGAAGGCAATGCGTTCCTCAGAGTTTAAGCCAAAACAGACCCGATTCACAGCAACAGCTCTCTGTTTACATGAGCGGATTTCTAGTGCCGGGGAATCAGGTCCCTATCAGTGTGGCAGTATTTTACACATCCTGCCACAGGCCAAACTCTGCTTACAGCTTCATGGCAAGATTTGTAAACTTTTCCTACACAATTGCTTCTCTTCTCTTTGTGATCCTTGCCTTGCTCCAGTAGCAGCATGGATAAATCCACTCCTTGAAAGCTATCATGACAAAATGAATGTCTGACAGGCAGGAATGAGCAGGTGACCCACTTCCCACTTCCTTCCACCAATCTTCTTAAACCTTTGCCTCCACAAATGTGAGAAATGGTAATGCAGGACAGAAGGATACTTAGAGCACTATAACGGTAGGATCACCTTTTGTGTTGCTGCTAAACATCTGTGTGACAGTCAAAGAAGTGAATAAAGATCACCTTAAATAGTGCACTAATTCAATGCCAGACGTGGTGGCTCACGCCTGTCATCCCAGCACTTGGGAGGCAGAGACAGGAAGATTGCTGAGTTCACGGTGGCTTGCCTGGGCACCATAGTGAGCTCAGGGTCAGCCTGAACTACAAAGCGAGACCCTGTCTCCAAAAAGCAAAAAAAAAAAAAAAAAAAAAAAAAAAAAAAAAAAAAAAAAAAAAAAAAAAAAAAAAAAAAAAAAAAAAAAAAAAAAATAGTGCACTAATTGAGACACTCCAATGGCCACACTCCCACGTGAGTGTTCTACCAGACACCTTATTTTGCTGGACTTGCTATGGAGTATCCCATGTTCACCCACCCTCCTCCACTTCCACCCAATCTTTTCTATTTTTCTCAGCAGACCAATAAGAGAGGCGCTTTGGGGAAGACTAAGTAGTTCTTTGAGCAGCCATCGGATGAAAAAAGAAATCCACAAGCACCATTCAAAGCAGTTCTTCCTTCCCCATGCACAAAACTAAATATGCACAGTAAAGAAATTTGAAAAATGCCTGTTCTTGCCATGCTCAATACCCCTTTGATTGATAGCAGGGAGGCTTTGGCGTGATAATTTTATTCTGACAGGTCCCAGGCATAAATCCCACGAAGTTGCCGTTCTTGGCTGAAAGCCTCCCGAGGACTCCGGTCAGGAACAGGAAACGGGCCCTTATTTGTCACCCTCAGTGCTACTTCAGGGACTGAGGAAAGACACCATGGAAAAAATAAATCCTCACCTGAAGAGGGAAACCAAATTCAAAGCAGTTTTCCCACTTACTCATCAGAAAGAACAGTCCACAGAGAAGGGTGTGGCCCAGACCTACTTCTTCAAACTCAAATTTAAATCCTCCAGAGGAGAGATTTGGATCCTACTCAGACTGACAACTAGATCCTCCTCTGCCATTTGTGTTTTGGTCCTCCAAAGTTAAGTTCGTGTTTTACTTCAAGGGCACTCTTGACATGTATCATAATATTCTATGAACATCACGGTTTGAGAAAAAGCACATGAATACTTTAACACTAAAACTCCCATTTACTGGGACCTTGCAAGGCAAGAGCCCCTATAAGGCTCTGTCCACTTCATTTGCACAATCACTTTAAAAGAATGGAGTCTCAGTGAACACAAAAATCAAAGAGCGCAAGTAATGAATTTTTCCAGTGTTTCTTTTTTCATCTTGCTTCATCTGTCTGGGGACTTCTCGGGGTTAGAACTTCTTTGCCCTCCCCTTCTCCACCTGAACAATGATAACTCAGCTGTACAAATCCCAACCAAAGAAATCAGACTCAACAAGACAGAATGAAAAAGAATTTCTGGTTTTCCCTAAACCACTAGGAAATTAACCAGAACCCATCCTTCCCGCATTTCAGTTGATTTCACCAGAAATGTAGGATTATAATGTATTAGGAAAATATGGGGCCGGAGATTTAGCTCAGTGGTTCCTGCACCTGCCTTGCAAGTGCAAGGTCCTGAATTCAATCCCCAGTAACCACATACCGTGCTGGCGTGGTAACTCACACCCACCAGCAATCAAGACCACATACCACAGTGCTGGGCGTGGTGGCTCACTCATGCCTGTAATCACAGCACTCAGGAGGCAGAGACAGGAGGATTGCTGAGTTCAAGGCTTGCCTGGGCTCAGGGCTAGCCTGAACTACAAAGCGAGACCCTGTCTCAAAAAAAAAAAAAAAAAAAAAAAAAAAGATGGGGTCAAATCCAGGCAAACATCTAAAAAGAAGAAACATTTTTTATATCTTGAAAATTTGATTATTTACCTTTGAACTGTCTACCTTCTATGAATGTGGGCAACAGTTTCCCTTGGCTGCAGGATTCTGCTCTGCATTAAAAGAAGGCCTGTGTCATCTCATGCCTTGGAAACAGATTCTCCCCTTGCTCTTACTCCGTGGCAGGCTTGGGTATGTGGGCACTACTGGAGCTCTGTAACAGGTCTGCACTTCAGAGAGCTGCTAACAACATACAAGGAAGACTCTGGGCTTGCAACTCAGTAAAACTTGGTCTTTTAATTTAATAGTACCATAATACAAGGACTTTACCCCGGGCCGGAGACTCAGCTTTATTTCTGGGGTCAATATCTTCACAGCTATCCTCATCTTATGAAAGATCTAACCATACCCAGGAGTTGTAACAAACAGTGCATGGGTCAGCCAAGAAAGTCAGTGGGGAAAATAAGAATAAAAAAGAACAACTTGCTCATAAAATCAGGGAGTAATATATGGTTTTTTTTTTTTTAAGTCATAAAGCAGCTTGAGCAAATCTCAAGAAAAAGAACTGGCTAAATAATTCTCTTTCATTCCATGGCCCTTCTAAATACCAAACAGGATGTGCTTCCTTGTAAAAGCCTATAAATCTGAGAGAGAAATAACAAACCTGATCTTGTCTTCAGAGCTCTAGGCTGCAAGGAACATGGTAGATCACTGTTTTCTTTCAAGGGTGACGCCAGAACAGCATTTTCCCATTGAATGTTGATAAGAAAGGCATTCGGGATTGCATTTGATGGGCCTGCTCTGAGTGGGTGGTATGACATGATAAATCAGGGCTAATGTCATATTAGCAATTACAGGCCTGTCCACACTTGCTTGTTCTGTTCTCAAGCCAGTGATAACACCATCATGTTACAAAGCCTTCAGTGGAGGCAGATATGACAGAGATGTGCCTTTCCCAAGATCACATTAGAAAATACAGTTCTCAAAGGCTTGGAGAGATGAAGGCCATCTTCGTGATCCATGACCCAAAACTAAATTGAACTCTTAGTGTCGGCATCTCAGACCTACTTATGTCTGATTTCCCAACTTGACCTGGGTCCTTCTGCCAAGGATTCAATCTATTTCTCTATAATATAAGCAGGAAAAGTTGGGCTAGAAAGGCATTTTAAATTAGAAATTAATCTCTGTCCAAGCCCAATGAGACATTTTTAGACACTGGAATGGTTTAAAACTGAGATGTTCCCCAATAGCCCTATGCATTTGGAAGGTGAGTGGATCATTGTGGTACTAGACTCATTAATGGATTAATTCACTGATGAATCCACAGGGCATGACCTAGAGAGGTGTATCTCCTTTCCTGGTTGCTACCTTTTCTCTCTGCTTCCTGGGTGCCTTGACATGAGCAGGTTTCCTATGCCAGCCCATCTACCAGGCCATTTCTGTCTTGGAGCCAACTCACCATAGAATGAACTTCCTAAAATTGTGAGCCGAAGCAAACCTATCCTTCTTTAAATTTTGAGTTTCTGGTATGATGTCTCACTGATGAAGAAAATGACTATGACAAGTATAAAGAGACATCCTGAAGACTCTGAAGGGGTAACTTGCTCCTAAGGAAATGAGAACAGAGCTGTGGTTGGATACAGTGTTGTCCAGATAAATCAATAAATTTTCAAAAAACGAACCTAAAGTAGCAAGCAATTTCCAATACCAGAGGCTCTCAGGCTTGACACTGTTAATATTCTGCACTAGATCATCCTTTGTTATGGGGCTGTCTTATGTGTGGTAGAGATATTTAGCAGCATCTCTAACCCATTCCTATTATATGCCAGTAATAATACCTGTTCCCAGAAGATAAAGATAAAAAATGTCTTCAGACAGTATGAAATAAGCCTTGGGAAGGGCCCAAATTTGGTCCTAGTAGAGAAGCAATGTTCCAGACTTAGAATGAAGCCATTCTTGTGAATTCCTGTTAGCCACATTATCTAACAAAGAAGACTAGATTTCTGAGCACATATTGCCCCTACGAGTCCTTCCCCCATTGTTTGGGGAAACATGGTAATTCTAGATGTAACAAGACTCTTCTCCTTGGACTTCTGGGTAGAAAGGAAAGCGCCTTTATGACAAGGTTAAGAACAGTCACCGTAAAGGTAAAAATACAATACTATATTAAATATGTCTCCGTGAGACAGGTTGAGTTACACTCTTTACCCTTCCTGTTCCTGAGTTCTTGAATCCTGCTACATCAAAGAGTTCAGTTTAAAAATAAAGCCACAGGACAAGCACTTCAACAGAGGGAATACAAAACTCAGTGTTAAAATAGCCAATAGAAGGAAAGGCTATCCCAGGCAGCCTTGATGAGAAGGGTAACTTCAAGAAAGCACTATTCAAAGGATCCAGAAAAAGAGTAAGTGTTATTAGAACCTGGAAGTCAAGGTCCACCATGGAAGCTGGATCCATGGTGGAGATGGGACAACAGGAGTAGGAGACTTCTCTTCCGAGACGTAGGCACAGAACAGACACAGCCACTGTAAACAACAGTCAGGGAGGCAGAAAGGCAGAGAAAAGAAGACCGTGACTTCTTCCTTTCTGTTGCCACCTATAATTTCTCACCAGTGTCTCCCAGTGGAGGAAACTCACAGACTTCAGCTGCAAAGCTCAAGAAACACACCTCCTGAGGACAGCAGCCCCTGTGCCAAACACAGACATAGTCAAGACAGAAGACTGAGAATCAGTCTGAAAGCAAATGGACCAAGAGCTAACAGAGCTACCAAGTTCAACTGTAGCGACAACTGAATGCGTCTCAGACTTACCAATCACAAGGGCAAAGAGAGTAGAATGCATCTGAACAAAAAAGGAAATGGATGGAAAAATTTGTTGAAAAAATCCTCAGAAAATATTTCCTGTTCTTCCCCTAGCACACCACATTAAACATGGGAGAAAAAAAATCTAGACCAAAAATATTATTGAATAACTTCTGTCACAGTGAGCTAATGTCTATGAAGGACATCACTAAAGGAAATATAAGGTATTTCAGTTGCCTTCTGCTATGTAAGAAAAGACCACAAGTCCAGTGGCTTAATCATCATCCTTTATTTTCAAACCATTCTTTTGGCTTGGAGTTTGGACTAGGCTCAACTCAGCAAGGCAGTTTGCAAGACTTATCTGAGATTATTAATGTTTCTTTAATTAGAAGTCAAGTTGACTGTGGCCTGGTTGATCTAGAGGGGGGTCACCTTTTTGTACCTATTGTTCTCAACTTCCAATTGGTACCAAATTTCCTTACCTGTCAGCCTCAGGGTGTTAAGAGAAAGGGCAAGGCCCAAGGCATGAATGCTTTCCAGTTTTCTACTTTGTTTCCTAATGCCATAATGATAAAACAAGTTCCAAGGTCAAACTCAGAATCAAGGGTTGGATAGAGGAACTCCACCCTAGATGGCAGGAATATGACAGTCACCTTGAGGAGTGGAGTGCATATAGAGATAAGAAAAAATGTAAAGGATTTTAGCAACCTATCATGCCAGTGAATAGATTACCTACCAACAGTATTACAGTTTTATACACACAGTGATGTTCCAAAGGATACAAAATTATTTTCCAAAAGGCAAATGTTTTTGGTTGTCACGGGGGCCCTGGGGGCTGAAACAGTCTCTTCAATTGCCATTACCCAAGCCTATTTAATAAGCATTTCATGATCATTAGCAAACTAGTATGGAAAACGTAACCTCAGATGCAAACTCAAACTGAGGGACGTCCCAAGACTGCCTTCCTTTTCTTCCTTAAAAAAAAAAAAAAAAAAAGAAAAGAAAAAGAAAATCCAGCTCTCAGTATCGAAAGGAAACACCAAACTGGAAATCAGAAAATGTGTTCTCTTATCCTAACCCTAGAACCAATCAAATCTATTCTATTTTCTATAGACTAATAGACTATAGAAAATAGACTAATTCTATTTTCTCCAGTTCACAAGTTCTATACTTGCAAAATTGGGAAGTTAAAGGTAGTTAAGGCAAGAGTGGCGGGGTGAGGGTTACAAGGAAAGAAAACAAGGATATCACTTGGAAGAGTGAAGTTGGTATAAAACAGATAACCTAGGAACACAAGCTCTGTTCATGAAACTCATCGTTTTCCCTAAAATATCTTGGCACCTGACCTGACTGCAAACTGAGACTAAAACAGACCTCGCCTGGCTCTACTGTTCATGACCTTTCCCTTCTCCTTCCCTGGTGCCTCAACTATACCCATCTTCACTATGGAGTTATCAAGACTGCCTGATTTGCAGGACACAGGGCCGGTGTGGAATGTAAGGAGCAAGATGCCATCACACCATCTTGTTTCAATCCCACACACCCCTGAAAGTGAGACCATAACCGACAAGCTCTTGATTTTACACAAGCAATGCCAGCTGGCTGTTCCAAACTGTGATCCAGCTGCACTCACTCCTGCCTGTGCTTGCAAAATGCTTCAGGACCCTGCACCTCAGATGCTCTCACTGCTTCACAGTCACCTGGGAATCAGCTTGGCTTTCCTGCATCCCTGCCTCTCACCACTGCATCCCCCCAGAGAAGACAAACTCCAAAAACATCTACTTCATGTGGCCCTTTCATTTCAGAGGAAATATCCAGGTCAAAATAAAAAAAAAATCACTTGTGAGCTATGACAGCTGAGATCAGAAGGGTGGAAGAAGTTTTATAGCCATCACGAAATCCTTCCCTAATATGCGAGGGAATGATATCACTAGAAATGGGCTTTTTGATGTAAGACAAGCTTCTTGCCTTGTTCTTCCTCCATGCAGCCCCCCAGGGCCACTTCAGACTAATTTTTTTTTTCCAGTGAGGCTAAAGTGGCCCGTTTATGAATAGTACAGCATTAGCTGTCATGCAGGAGAGCCAAGGGCCCTAGATCTGAATCTTGGCTCCACCTTTGAATTCCAAATGCTGTGAACTTTGGTCAAGATTCCAAATCTCTCTACACCTCATCTTCTTCCTCATCTGTAAAGTATGGAGACAAGGTCATGGTGATACTCACGTGAAAAAATAACTGTAGTGTCCTTACTATGAGGCATATACTAACTGCAATAAATGCTACCTGTTATTTTCCTAACTATAATCTTGATAAAACTGATTAGTCCTGGGTGTCACTTTATGGTAGCTTCATTTGTCTTTTTAGATAATAAGCTGAACAGCAAGGATGATACATATTTCTTTTTATTCTCTCTCACCTCCAATGCCTTTCCCCATGAGTCCAAGACCTTGTTTATAACACATACCCAGAGGTCTTGTAATACAAGGGCAGAATGCCAAGGCAAAGAAAATACAAGTTTGATTCCTGGCTCTATTCCTTAAAAACCAGTGATTTTGGCCAAGTTACCAAGTATCTTTAAGCATTACAATGTATAAAGTGGGGATAAAGTGTTTGCCTCCTAAGGTGACTGTGAAAATAGCCTTCACAATCAAGGATGATATCATCACAGGCATTCAATAAATCGTTATTTCATTCCCATTCCTCCTCTCTATTAATTAATTAATCAGATTGGTGCCAAAAGACTTGTTGGAGAGAATAGAAATTGTCCCAAATAAAAAAAGTGAAAGAAAGGAGTCTAAGGTCCTGAAGGAAAATACCACTGACTTCATTCTGCAATTTTGATGTTAAATGTCCACCAAAGGTCTACGTGTTAAGTGAAGACTTGGTCACTGTGTGGCACTATTAAGAAGTGATAGGCTCCTTAGGAGGCCCCTGGTTATTGGGCACTTGCCTTTAAAGGGATTGTAAGATTCCAGTCTCTTCGTCTTCTCCTAGCTCATCAGGCAAACAGTTATGCCCACCATGTTCTCCCGCTACAGTGAGCCCCTTACTGTAAGCCCAGAGCAACAAAGTCAATCTTCACAGACTCAACTCTCCAAAACTCAATCATACAGAGCTTTTCTCTTTTAATATCTCAGATATTTCAACTCAGTGACCAAAAGTGCAGTAACATACATCGCTATAGGATTGTGTCATGTGTCCAGGGCCTTCTCTACCCTTTCATATCCAAAATATGGATTTTCAATGGTATTTAGAGAAAGTAATAAGGTCACTGTCATAACATTTCTCATCACTGAGACAAAGTAGCCTACTCTCAAAATTAAAGGAAAAAAGGTTTACTTCAGTTCACAGTTTATAGAGGTTTCAGTCCACAGTGGGCTGGCTCTGAGGCACAGTGGTATCACCAAAGGGCATCATAGAGGAGAAATAGCTCATAGCAGGCAGAAGGTAGCAAGCAGCAAGCAGCAAGCAGTGAGGCAGCAGGAGCCTCTCCCTTCTTCTTTTTTTTTTTTTTTTTTTTTGCTTTTTTTTGGTGACAGGGTCTTGCTTTGTAGTTCAGGCTGGGCCTGAGCTCACTATGGTGCCCAGACAAGCCACCGCGAACTCAGCAATCCTCTTGTCTCTGCCTCCCGAGGGCTGGGATTACAGGCGTGAGCCACCACGCCCAGCATTATATGTGGTAACCAGGGATCGAACTCAGGTCCTTACGCTTGCGAGGCAGGCGCCGGAACCACTGAGCTAATCCTCCGGCCCTCCCTTCTATCTTTTTAAGGTACTGCCATCCACTTCTAGGGTAGGCCTTTCCATTATCTACATCCAGAACTATGCTAAACCAATCAGTGAATTCATTTAGTAATCACACGCACTTAATTCCAGCATCACACCCCCAAGATCCAGCCACCTCCAAAAAAAGCACTTATGATCACGTAAGGCTTTGGGGGAACATCTAGATACAAGTATTTTAACTGAATCAAGCAGAAAATGCCTCCAAGGCTTTAGGGGGGCTCTAGTTCCCCCTTCCTGACTGTTGGAGCCTGGATGATATATGTAAGGGGACAACTTGTATTATTTCCCAAATTTCCTTCCCTTGTTGGTCTATAATTCCCCTACCTTTGGAGAACACGCCAGACAAAACATAGCAGGTAGATAGGCCTATATCTCAGGGACCTCACAGTGATCATCTTGAGTTTTCAGCAAATACTACGATGTTAGTGGTACTAATCTCTCCAAAAAGATGAAGCCTCAGAGAAGGTGAATGACTGGCCACAGGTCACACAGCTAAACTAGGGAAGAAATAAACCCAATCCAGTTCTGCTAACTCCCACAGCAGTGCTCACTTAAATGTTTTATCTTTCTGGTGCCTCAAAATACATACATTAGAAAACATTTACTAAGTGGGTCAAGCTCTAAATTCCACCACTGACATCCCCAGCCTGTCTGGTAGGATATAAAGTCATGACCTCTGAGGCCTAAAACCAATGAACTGAACTCATCCAGCAGAAAGCCATTTACCTTGCTTTCTTTCTGCAGCTCAGAGGATTATATGCATTCATCTCCCATGGTTCCCTTCCCCATGGCTGAGAATGTATCCTGAGACCTCCCCATGTGACAGAAACAGACCCCAGCTGGCCAGCCACACTGTGGCCCCAATGTGGACTTCAGCTGCCTTGGTATAGGGCTGTGTGTTCTATGAACTACATTAAAAAATTAATATCTACATGGCTCTCACCCAACTGTTTTAAAAACACCAGCTGTACCATGCTTTCTTCCCTAATTTGACAGTCATAAGAACAGCTCCTGAAGAACAGAACATTCTTTAGGGGAGGGCTGTTGGTTTTGCAGACATATTAGGAGACACAGAAGATGAAAGAGATTTCAAGTTGAAATGTCATGTAGGGAAAAGGGTGGGAGGTGACAACAGAAGAAAGAATCTGATGTGTATTGAATGCCTATCATGTACCAAGCATTGGGCTGGGTAAGTTCTCATGACTTAATACATTTGGTCCTCACAAGGCTGCAAAATGAATATAATAACCAGAGTTTTATAGATGAGACAACTGAGGCTTAGAAAGATTAGAAATTTTCCCAGACTGATACAAGTATTTGTTGTATGGGTGCTGGTTATTATTATTACTATTATTTTAGAGATTTGTTTTATTTTTCTTTTGCTTTGTGTGCTATCAGGGATGGGTCTCAGGCCCTTACACATGCTATACATGTGCTTAAACACTGAGGTATATTCCCAGCCCTACAACCAGTGAATTATTTGATTACTAGAGTTATTACTTCAAACTGTAATGAACTTGGTGGCTTAATGTAACCTTAATGTATCTTTCACAGCTCTGCAAGACAGAAGCTGAAATAAACTTGTGCACAGGATTATACCTTTCTCAGAAACTCCAGAGGAGAGTCATTCCTTGCATCTTCTAGCATCTGTTCTTACACAGTGTGATTTAAAAAAAAAAATACAGCAAGGGCTGCTGCTGAGTGGCATCTAATGGAAAGGCATATTGATTAAAAAACATTATGTGCCCTTATCCACCTCATCCACCAGATCTGGCACCATGAGAAAGTCATAATGACCATGAAAGGTAAATGTTTTTAATGGATTCAGGATACCAAGGCAGCTACAACAGCACAATAAAAATCATCCATGACAGATAATTTCTAGAGCAGTGTGTTTGAAGTGTTGCAGAGGGGGTATTTTGAGTAGAATTAATCGCAAAGCACTTTTTATTATAATCAATTTTTAAAATATATAACTAGTCACTGTGTTTTCAATCATACTTTATACAGAACCTGGAAAATCAGGAAAATTTCATCTTGAGATCCTTATTTACATGTGCAAGGACACATTTTATCAATGAAGTTACATTGACAGGTTCCAGCATAAGGACAGACATATCCTTTGACGTTCACCATCATAGGATTCTACACTCAACTCTCTCTAACTCTACACCTCATTTTCTTATGACAGTGTCATATCATTTCCTCCCTTTTCCTTTTTCAAGCACAGTTTTGGACAAAATAAAATTTCCAAGATAGTCACAGCCATGATACAGCCAAAGTATCTCAATTCTAAGAGTTATCCAGAAAATTACTGGGAGAACTGACATTTAGGGTCTCCTGGATTCTTTACGGCTTTAAGAATTGAGAGGAGAGGGCCGGAGGGTTAGCTCAGTGGTTCCGGCGTCTGCCTTGCAAGCACAAGGTCCTGAGATTGATCCCTGGTAACCACATACAGACTCATGCCCACCACCCACCGGCAATCAATACCGCATACCACAGTGCCGGGCGTGGTGGCTCACTCCTGTAATCCCAGCACTCGGGAAGCAGAGACAGGAGGATTGCTGAGTTCCAGGCTTGCCTGGGCTACATAGTGAGCTCAGAGCCAGCCTGAACTACAAAGTGAGACCCTGTCTCAAAAAGGAAAAAAAAAAAAAGAGAAAAAGAAAAGAAAAAAGAATTGAGAGGAGAAATGCTCTGAACAAGTACCTGGCCATTACCTATAAACATGGAAATGGTGCGCCTTTTGCACAGCTCAGCTCTCCTAGTACAGAGTAAGAGTTAGCAGGTGTCAACTTAACCTATAGCCACCCACTAATAAGTTTAAGATAAAAGGCCAATACATTTAAATAAGATTCAGACATAATCTAATAGTATTTGTTACCAAGCCCTATCTAATTATATCAGTCAATCTTTTATTACCAGACCCATGAGTGCAGAGAACTCCATTATAATTTCTCTTTATAATGATCTCCTCACTATCTGACTCCTCCAACTCTGCAATGAATTAATCATCTGCTTGCGATCATGAGTAAACATCAGCTCAATTAAGGACTGATAAATAAACAGTTCACTTGGAGCCTCATCCTGATACGGATGGGAGTACCCCTGGGCACCTGCCACAGCACACTTGGCTCACGTCTGCAGTTCCTGGGAGACAGACTGGCTGTCTTTCCTGCAACCACCCAGTCTGTGGAGAGGGAAGACTCAGACTAGCTGGTCCTCTCTGAGTCTTGGAGTGAAAGGGTCACTCATCTCCCCCTCACTCTGTACTGTCCAGCACTGCATATCTGGGAGGAAACAGTGGAAAGCAAGAGACGGGCCTCTGCCTCATCTGGCCGGAAAGTAGAAGACTTTGTTATGTGAAGACGTGGAGCTTGGCACAGTGAGGACCTGCAACGGCTGCAGGTTTGGAACTGTGTCTCCCAGAAAGACAAGGTGATGCTCTAAACTCCAGTAACGCAGAAAGAAATAGGGCCTTGCAGACGCGATGACTGAAGACAGGATTGTACTGAAGTAGCCTGGGGCCTTAACCTAACATGACCAGTGTCCTGACAAGAGGACAAGGTGTTCGTGTAAGATGACAGGGAGGAGAGTGCCATGTGAAGAAGGGACAGGGAGAAGATGGTCATGTGGAAGATGATAACAGGAACAGCTACCGGAGCAGCTTACCTATTAGCAAAGGAACACGGCAAACTGCTGGCCATCACTGCAGGGAAGGAAGGGGAAGGAAGGGTTCCAGCCAGACTCTGCACAAGCAGCATGGCTCTCCTGATACCCAGATTTGGAACCTCTGGCCTTCAGAATGACCAGAGAATAAGTTTGTGTTGTTTTAAGCTACTCACATTGTGGTACTTTGTCATGGTGGGCCTAGGAAACCAGTACCATTATTTATTATGATAAAGGTAACATCAATTGATCATTGTGATATAGCAGGCACCATGCCAAGTGTTTTTCAGGCAGAAGCACGCAGGTCTTCCCAAGCATCAGGTGGTTAGGCTCATGCACAGGTGTATTTCACCAGGGGTTTCCAGACTGTGTCACTGGACTCCAGGGCTCCTCTGGCCTTGAGAAGAGAACAGAGAAGCATATAACTGACCACAGACCCTCAGTCTTCTACTCGCATCCTCCAAACTCGCACATCAGTGATTGCTGTTTCCACCTCTCACGTAAGATGTGCTTTAAAGCAAGTCTTCTGCTGCTAGACACAGTTTAAAAACCACTGCTGCATAGAGCAAAGTTTTCTCCCATAGAGAAATTTTCAGATCATGGAAATGAAAGAGTTGTTAAAAGTAGAAAATTACCACTCTTTGACCTGTGATAAAATAAAGGTGACCATGATGAAGATCCTCAAGCATTTGATGAAAGGTTGGTTGGGAACTTTACAATAGGAAAATCAAGCTGACACCAACAGAATATTTTTGTGTTTTTTTGTTAAGTTTTTTCTGACTAGATTAAGATACAATTAACAAATATACATTGAGTCTTTAAGGTATACAATGTGAAGATTTCATATACATCTCTACCTATTTTTAAATGATTACCACAGGTAGGTTAGTGAGCATATGTACCACCGCACATAGTTAGATTAGATAAGAATTATGTGTCTCATGCTAGGACATATAAGGAAGTGGGCAGCATCATATGCAAAAAGAATTGCATGTAAATCTCAACAAACTTGACCCAACACTGGGTCATAGGATATGAACCAGTAGAAGAAAGGTTCCATGACACAGTGAGGAAGCAACCAAACAAAATTAGGTTATGGATAATTTCCTAAGAGGAATCATTCTATTTATCAGAAAAAAAGAGAGAGAGAAAGAGAAGATAAAACAGCAGAAGGGAAGAAGGGAAGGGAAACTATTAGAGACCAAAAGGGATCAGAGACACAGCAACTAAGTATGATGCAAAGATCTTGTTTGGATCCTGAAAGATTAAACAATTCTAGGGAAAAATATCTTTTAGATAGCTGGGAAAATAAAACTTGAATTGAATATTAGAAAATACTATAATGTTACACACAAAATATTTTTTATTATAATCACAATATAGTAGTGCTGCTTTTAAGTGGGAAATAGTCTTTCATTAGAAAAGTTGAGGGCTTTATCAGGAAAAATCACTCTGTCCATAGAAATACAAGCTAGCAGCCACTTTTGTTTGAAGCTGTTTATTCCACAGCACTCAGGGACCATCTAGGACAGATGGCAAACCTTTTAGAGAATCCACTGTGACACGCATGCCATAGGTTCACCACCAATACTCTAGGGACTGCATCAACTCCCCTCTGCATACTGTTTGCAGTTGTGAGAATTGTTTACAAACACCTACGAATTCTGAGCCAGCAAAGTGAGGCACAAACTACCTCAGCCGCTGGGGAGTTGACCTGGGTGATCCAGCTTAGGCCTGGCCACCATCATTCCTGTTACTTCATTTCATGCTATGATCACTACAACAAGAGCAATCAGGGGAATGGGTCTCTGCATTTCTGCATTTGTGACATGTGGGGCCCTCATTACAGTACTTCCCGCTGAGCACATGGATGCTATCGCCATCCAATTCACTTCTTGTCGGCAAGTTTTGCTCACTGCCAAAACTTATGGAGACATTTTAAAAATAGTGCACATTCAGTCCTTGCGAGCAGCAACAGTCAGCGCAGTTACTACCGCTGCCTAACTGGTACTGCACAAGGTTGTCATAGGACTTACTCTGATGGCTGTTTGTGTTAGCTGCAAGTGTCCAATATGGGAATGTAGGAATGTCAACCCAAGGACAAAGAGATCCTTATGTGTTTCTCCCCACCCTCTTCTTCCCCTTCCACATGGCCACCGGACAGGGTGATTCACCAAAGAGGAAATGAGTACTTCAAAACCTCCCCCTACCAGTCAATTAAACTCACCAACTTTTGTCACAGAAATAAATTTTAGGATACATGAGTGCCTTGGATACTTTCTCATTAATGAGACAAAATACCCTACACCCACAAGTTAAAGGAGAAAGGGCTTACTTAGTTCACCATTTGTAGAATTTCAGTCAGCTGTCTGTAAGGCAGGGGGGCATGGCAGAGGGGCATCGCAGAGGAGAAACAGTCCATAGCAGGGTAAACAGGAAGAAGTAAGACTTCCTACTTTCTCTTTTTATTCCACGCAGGCTTCTGGCCTATTGATTGGTCCACCTACACTCATGGTATTTTCTCTCTTCAGTACATCATCACCTATACGCAGAACTTTGCTGAATGGGTCAGTGGACTAATACAGGATCATGCACCCAGGATCTTGTTACTACCAAAACCCCCACCAGTGACAGTGCATGAGTCTTCGAGGGGACAACTTTACAAAAGCCATTACAGTAAGTGAGAGGAATAGGTGGACTAAGTAGAATAGAAGTACACACTGAAAAAAATACATTATGGTCTGAGACTATGGGTGATCATGTGCTCCTGGGGATGAAATCTGGGAATTTACGAATCTATAGTATCCAAAGAAAAGTGCAGATAAAAGCAAGTTTTCATTTACAAGTTTTCACTTTTTCCATGGTACAGATGAGAACCAAACCACATGCATAGGCTTATTGTACCCTTTTAAGACTTAGGAATTTTGGAGTCACCTAGAAAGACAGAAAGAAGGCAACTAGAACCTCTGGTAATTTTGATTATGTCCTCAAGCCACAGTTTTCTTTTCTTTTTTTTTCTTTTTTTTTTTTTTTTTTTTTTTTTTTTTGAGACAAGGTCTCGCTTTGTAGTTCAGACTGACCCTGAGCTCACTATGTAGCCCAGGCAAGCCTCGAACTCAGCAATCCTCCTGCCTCTGCCTCCCGAGTGCTGGGATTACTGGCATGAGCCACCACACCTGGCAAGCCTCAATTTTCTTAAAGTACAATTTAAAAAGTATGGTTTTCTTTGCTTCCTTTCTACCCATCTTTATTTCTTCTATCTTGTCTCACTAGGACAAGGTTGTACACAGAACAGAGTACAGGGATCCCCTGTGGAAATGCCCCTGGGTGGGCCATGGGTACTTGTCCCCTCAAGACAAGGGCTGCCAGGCCTGGTAGACACAGAAGGCACAGGCAACAACTTTGAATTAAATTCCTGGTGCTGCCACTTAGTAAATGGTGAACTTGACTATCCTGCTGTATGTTTTTTAGTCTCAGTTTCCTATTAAGTAAAATGGGAGTCAAAGCTCCTGTCTCCTAAGCTGTAAGGACACAGCCAGGGGAACTGTGTGGGTCTCAATAAACTCTGTGTTTCTCTCTTTTCCTTTATGATGGGAATGGCGATATCTCACCAGGCCTCTCTGGGTATTGACTAGATGAAGAAATACAAAGACCATGCAGATAGGAGTTGTGTACTAGATACACATTCTTTCTCTCTTAAACAGTTTTCAAATTCAGGCTGGTACCCAGGACAGTTATCATGAGTCCCCAGGGTTGGTCTCTCCGTGCATCACCCAGCACTGTCACTGACAGCAGTCCCAGAAAGGGAAGCAGAAATTGTCAAAGACTGGCCTGGGCCCAAAAAAATACCAAAAAGGACAATAATGCTGCAAAGACAAAGAAAGGGTTAATATTCTCCCAACATTTCAGCAAAGCCTAGAAAGTCACAGGTAAAAAGGGAAACAGCATTTTAAATTAAGTTGTCTTGGTATAACTACTTCTATTCTATGTTTTAGCACTCATTCCTGATAACTTCAGGGCTTCTTTCTTTCTCTAGGCCACAGTTCCCTCATCTGTAAAACCCAAAGCCTTCTTGTATCCTGAGACTTTGGTCTGTGCATTTAAAAGCATTAGTTTAGGAAAGTCCTCCTGAGATTTGCCAGGCTGTAAACCAGTGGACTATCCGAGTTCTTACCGGCTTCTGCCATGTTGTGAGCTGTGCGGCCTTCAACATTTCACTTGGATTCTCTCAGCCCAAATCTCTTTCATTCAATGGAAATCACTCCATCAATTTCTTTGGGGTTGTTAGTAGTCAGTCATATACTTTAAAAAATAGCCTGTATATCACTCCATAAATGATTATTGATTTATTACTGTTGGCTTTATAACATCTTGATGTTTGATTATTTTAAACTATATCACCCCCACCAAAAAAAAAAAAACCCAACTCTACTAATACTCAAACTCTTTGAAATATGCCATTCAATATTTCAAAGAACAAATGACATATAAATCAATAGAATAATAGACATAACTGGAAATCATCAGGTTTCACCTCTGCTTGCTTTGAACTGTTATGAAAGAAATATTCAAGAATGCAATACTTTAAAAAACCCAGAGTTCATTCCCTAGAACTCCATTTGGATCTCCCATGGCTCTGGGGGGTTGTATATGGTATTCCCTCTCACTTAATTTCCCGCCTGCACTTTGTTTATATACAACTGATAAGGAAACTCTAATCTCCAACTAACTGTCTGTGAGTTTGTGGATATTCCCTTCACGTAAACAATCCACTCTCACTTGTCCAAACTGTGTCTGCCATAAGCAATGTGTGATAATAATTGCCAGGCCCACTTACAGACTTCTCTTCTTCATTAGTGGGTGCTATCTTGGCCAGCAGGATAGCCAGCAGGATAGCTGTATTACTTTGCATACACTTCTATAGCTTAAAAGGAGCAGTAGTGAAGTTAGTTCAAGGCCCTTGATGACTTCTTTTGTTCTGAGAAGTTGGGGAGGAAAAACATCAGCGAGGTCTGAAAAGACTGTTTGTTTACAATCGGTACCGGATCCTTGGCTTTTTTATAAAAGGAAAGGAAGCCAGCAGGAGAATTACAATACCCAGCACCTCCCTGGGTCTCTCTGCATTCTCCGCACTGGTGTATTAAGCAGTGAGGCAGCTGTTGAACAAGGACTATCAACAAAGCAATCTTCTAGCCCTTTGATTCAGGCTATTCATATCTTCTGCCCTGAAATAAAATGACTTTCACAATTAAAACACCGAAATCAATGCGGTATCTATTGTCATGTCTGCAGGAGAAAAGCTTTAATTACAGCCACAGTTAGATAACACAATCATTACACCTCCTTAATCTCAAATATAAAGCCAGCACCCTCTGAGTGCTTTGCCACCCTTTCTTTGATTTTTTTCCTTTTTCTCTTTTTTCTCTTTCTTTTTTTTCCCCCCAACATGAATGGCTTTTTATCTAACCACTTCAATTTGCATGCCTTTGCTCGGAGGCAGCTCCCCATGATATGTTAATTGCAGACTGCTTTAAGTACTAAAAGATTAACATAAAACCCTTTGCAAACAAGCTAATAGTTTATGATAATTTTTGCATGGCCTTTGTCTGTCTATCACTGGATTGCCTCTAGCTGTAATTTTATAAAGAAGCTGTAAAATATCATTTAAACAAGTTCATTTACACATAATTATTACCAGAATCACATTATTCAATTTAGATACTCCAGCCTATTAACAATCCATGAACTAAAATGTAATTAAACTATTTTCCTTTTATGAACCTATTCATTACAATGTGTGGGAAGATGGATCTCTCAGTTTCACTGCAAATTTCAGTACTTTGTTGTTGAAATTGACAAGTCTGGCACTCATTATGTGCTTTTAATTATATTAAAAGTATTGCAAGACAGCTCAGATAAAGAATATATTTAGAAAAGAACGCCTGGAGATGCCAGGAGGGTGTCATCTCTAAATACATATTTATTTTACTTATGCCCCCCCCCGTTACCAGGGCAAAATAAAATCAGGCAGGTTGTTTGAGCTGAGATTTTCTGTTTCTCTAAGTAATTTTTCTAATTTAAGTCACCAGTACATATCTCATCTGAGTTTTACTCATTTTTCCAGATTTTATCCATTTTTCTTGGAATCTATACCCAAAAAAGTATATTCTCCCAGTATTTAAAATACTGATCTGCAATGACATCAAATAGGAAGGATGAGGTATTAAATAGGAAGGATGAAGTATCAAATAGGAAGGATGAAGTATTAAAAAATCCCAAACAACTTAATTGTGGATACAAGATTTCATCTGTGTGGGAGCAACTAACTTAATGGGAAACATTCCACTGGTTTGGAAAGGGGCAAATGTGCCTCCCGCCTCCTGCTGTGGGCTGACTTCGGAGGTAACTAACACGTCCAGCTGGAACAGACTCAGGATAACCCACAACCCGGGGTGGTGAGTCAAGGTCGGTAACACAGAGCGCCCCAGGCTGGGTGCTCCTAGAGCAGTCTCTTACCGCCCCATCACCAGGACAAAATACCCACATTCACAAAGGAGGCTCAGTTTCAGAAACCTCAGTCCTTGCATGGGCACAGTTCTTGCAGAGCGGAAATGGCAGGTTCTAAAGGGCCCAGGGAAAGAAAGCTGGTCCCTGGTAGTGGGGGACCGGGGTGGGGGGTCCTTAAGCAGAAAGAGAAGAGAAGAGGGAGGGAGGGCGAGGCACCCTTCCAGGTCACACCCTCAGTGACCTGACTCTTCCAACCAGACCCTGCCTCTTAAGACCAAGTCAGCTATGTCACCCCGTGGTTAAAACAACTTCCCAAAGCCTCGCCTGTGAACACATCAGGTTTTGGTAGGACATTCCCTATCGAGAGCAGAACAAGTAGCTGTGGAAGCAAAGGGCCATAAAATCCTGAGTCCTGACATGGGTACTCTCCAGCCTAGCCACCCACAGAGAGGTAGTTTGCGCATTTCTGTGCAAGGCTTTGCTTTTCACTGCCCATCTTCACCCTCTTGGGATGCTCAACATCTTGCTACTATGATCTGGACGCTCTGTACCCTCCTCGGATTAAATCACAGCCATCCATTTCTAATAAACAACTCTCCCACCCACCATTGTCCACAATGACTGAACAACTGGACCCTGGAGATCAGTGGCTTCCTCAGCATTATGCCCACATCTTCCACAGTCAGCTGTGTGGATCGCGTGTCTGCCCAACCACACAGTCAACTTCTCTTCTATGTCTCTGTGTCCTTTTCATGGCTTCATCATCTTGCACTTAGTCAATATTTGACTGAAATACTGTTTGTGCTGGTCAGACATTAACACCAAGCATTCTGCTTTCTTCTGAGTTCCTGAGAGTGTTCCCGGATGGGAGGGACCCGAGAGCTACTGTCTCGTTAGGTCCGTACATTCGGATTCCTTTGCTTGCTGCTGACCAAATCAAAGGAAGCCATTTATTTTGGTAAAATGGAAAAAGAACTGTTTGACAGGTCTTCTCAAGGATGACTTAATTCTTTAGAACGTATATCATGACTTCAGTGCTCATTACTTGATTAAATCTCAGATACAGTTAAATTACATGTTAAATTATAGATCGCATGGAGTATTGGTAATTAAACCCAAGAGTGCTGAGCTACATCCCCAGTCTTTTTTTTTTTTATTTCATTTTAAAACAGGTCTTATTGAAGTGCCCAGCCTGGCCTTGAACTCCCCATCCTCCTGCCTCAGTCTCCCAAGTAGCTGGAGTTACAGGGATGTGCCACTACCCTCAGTTTAAACTACATATATCTGTGTCCAGTGAAAAACAAAAAAATCTAGAGGTTGTGATTTTATTACTCCGTGCAACATTGACCACTTTTGCATTTAACCTAGCAAGCCCAAACCTAAAGTTCCTTCCATTGGAAGGGACTATAAATACTTCCTCAAATGCTCCTGGAGCCAGCCTTATGATATCACTTCACTAATTACTTACACTCATAATTTTAGAACAATGATATATGTGTACATGTTTATATAGTATTGGTTCCAATCACATTCTTAATTTTTAAAATGTTACACTTGATCATGTCCTAGGAGGCGCTAGAACACTGGGGGCCCCACTGACGCACGGCCTGTATCTTTTCAATCCTGATTAGGGTATGAGAAACACCAGGGGACCTGGGAGGGGACAGAACAGTGGACAGGTAGCACATCCCGGTGAATCTTTGATGTTGAACAGACAAAAACATGAGGCTGAGATCCAGGCAGAGACCCAAGGGAAAGAAAGCTGCTGGAGGAGAGAATGAATTAACAAGGACCCGGGAGTGAAGAGCGGGCAGGTGAGCAGAGACGCGCTGGGCGAGATGCTCCCCAAATTGGACGGTCCAATCGGGCAGCTCCAAGAAGTAGCACAGACCGGATACCTTCAACAACAGGAAGTGTCTCCCCTTGCTCTGGGGGACAGAAGGCAGAGACCAGGGTGTTGGCGTGAGCGGCTTCGCACTGGGCTCCCGCTTTCCACTTGCCATTGAATCCTAACGTGCTGGGAAAGCCAGAAAGTCCCAGGAAACCCATATATGGTGGCACCAGCCCCACCCAGGAGGCTGCACCTTCATCACCCAGGCATTGGCAGAGCCCTCCCCGCTCCACGCCATCACCCTGGGGTTAGGACTCTGAGGTGGACCTCAGGGGGACACAAACATGCTGATCCATGAAGTCGAGCAGGAGAACCTTGGGGCTCACGACTGCGACATTTATATACCACAGGAGAAAAGAAATGTCTTGCTGTAAGAAACAACTGATAACTCTGAAGGTCTTGGAGACCTCCAATACGGGCTGTCCGAACGGTCTTGATGTTCAGTTTTAGGGGGCCTCTTTTAATTCCATTTTCCCAGTGCCCTTGGGGAGCCCCAAAATGTATTTGCACACACAGCTGAGCCCTCTGCCATGTACCACTGGTACTTGGTGTTCATTGGGGTCCAGGCTTTCCAGATTCCCTCTTTCTTTGCTCGGGGGTGTCAGGACAGCCCCTACACCTTCTCCACCATCACACAGGTCGCTCCTGAGGACCGATCCTACATGGCTCCTAAAGAGAGAAAACCCCTCTCTGTCACATCTGGAGCAAGAACTTCCCGGAGCTGAGTAGAGTTGCCTGGCATTTGTGCCGCATAACGCTTCTCACCTGCAAGACTCTGAAACCAGGGACAGTGCAGTTTAGGATTTGACCCCCGAGGGCCAGCCAGGCGCCCACAGCCAGCTGCGCCGGTACTATGCAACCACCACAAGAGAGGCCTCAACTGTGAATTTCATGCCCCCGAACTTCCTACACGCTTCTCTGCCTGAATACACGTAGTGCCTCTTGGATAGCTTTAAGTTACAGGCAGCTAACCATATTTCCCTCCACACCCGGGGCACACTTTTCAACCTCAAACAACTTTATTTAAACAATTTCGTTCGTACTTAACGTGTTTTCCTTGGTGTTTCAAATCCAATCACTCCCCGCATTGCGGGAAAGAACTGCTACAGGACAAAAAGAACAACACAACCTGTTTTTATTTTAATATCTTCCGGGTCTCTCAGCGGTGCCATCATTCTGGCTGTCAGCCTTCACCGCCCGAGGTGGCTTCCTGCGCTCTGCAGATCGTCTGCCTCCCCACTAATGGCACTGTTCGGGCGAGGGGGAAATGCAATTTTCCACTCCATTACAAGCGCCGTGTAAAAGGACCTCTTTTCCTCACTGCACACAGATAAGGACCTAATGAAATTCCATTCACTAAGTATTACAATAGCCGACTCCACTCCAGATACAGGCGTCTGTGTGCCTGCCAGGCTCTCCACTCCAGGAGCGATTGCCAGCGATGTCCCCGAGTTGGACCCTGTCAGGATGAAAAACTCCGGGTGAGGCAGGGAGAAGGGAAGGTCACAAAGATGGCAGCAGATCCATGGTGTGGGGTCTTCTGTCCATCTATTATCCCAGGACAGCACTTTCTAGGGGCTCTGGGAGAAGCTTGAAATTCTCGTATTTGGAAGTAGCGCTGCTGGGAGCATCCACACACCCACTAAGACTCGGGGCACCGTGGAACCTACAGGATCAGGCAGCAAAGGTGAGGAGCGGGGTGATACGCAACGTGCCTTTCAACGTAAGAAGTGAAAACACAGGAGGGTCCTACACAGCGCACAGTGTTCGGGCCATGCTTGAAGTGGGAACTGTTAGAGAGGAAAAGGCACTAAAATTACGTCATGTTCTCCCACTTTGGCATTCTTATCCCTCTCCTGCCAACATCTCTTTCTTTTCCATTATATTTTCCCTTGAAATATCTTAAAGCAATGCAGATCCAATAGAAAATAGCACTCTCCTGTCCAATTCTCCACATCTTTCTCCTGAGGGATAAATACTGGAGTCCCCAGACTCTGTCTTCCACCCTCTACTTTCTTCCTCTTTCTTCTTGTTCCCTATCCAGCACGCCACGGGACTCCGATGTTGTGCTGCGTCCTCAGCCACCAGTGATACCCACCTACAAGCGGCTCTGGATGGGCATCGTGCTGACAGGCAACCCTCCTGCTTCTGCACCATGCAAGGGTCACCCCAGCCAAGGAAAAAGGCTGGGTCACTGCCAAGTTCAACAGCAAATCAAGAAGTTACTCCTGGATAGATAGTATCCCAGCCTCAAAGAATTAGTTGTTAATGTTGACTTTGAAAGTATAGTTACTAAATTTATGGTTTACAGTTGTGGGGCACTGAAGCTACCTCTGAAATTTCCTCTACTGTATCATAAAGATGCTCCTATATCTCAATAAACCACAAGGAAGACCAAAAATATATTAAGCACATATATAGATTACACACATGCACGTGTATACACAGTAATGTGTGCATATTTATGTAATTAATTTGTGTTTTAAATTTGCTTTTTTTAAGCCACATTTTCTGTTCTCATTTCCCCATTCATAAGCAATGATTATGATGAATCTGGTATGGATCTTTGTAATGTATGAGTTCTTGGACAATTGGTCTTTATATTATATGATGGGACACAATTTTAATATTCATTACTTTATTTCAACTGTTGTACAATGCTTCATTGAAAATATATACAATTCATTCAGCCACTCATTAATAGACCTTTGAGTTGTTTTTAATTTTTTAATATAAAAAGTAATGGGCCCAAGGGTTAGCTCAGTGGTTCCAGCGCCTGCCTTGCAAGCGCAAGGTCCTGAGTCCAATCCCTGGTAACCACATACAATGCTGGGCTTGGAGATTCATGCCCAGCAACAATCAATACCGCATACCACAGTGCTGGGCGTGGTGGCTCACGCCTGTAATCCCAGCACTCGGGAGGCAGAGACAGGAGGATTGCTGAGTTCCAGGCTTGCCTGGGCTACATAGTGAGCTCAGAGCCAGCCTGAACTACAAAGTGAGACCCTGTCTCAAAAAAAAAAAGTAATGATTTTACTAACCTTATTTACTTGTCTCCTATTATACATGTGTTTACATCTCTCATATTGTATAGGAGCCCCTGAAAAACATTCTTATTCTCCAAATTTAGGAGAGTCATTTTCTGAAGTGTTGTACTAATCTGTACACTAGTCAAATGGGAGCCTTCTTCTCTGCATCCTCTGCAGCTCATGATTTTAAAAAATCATCAGTCTTACACAAAAGATCTTACTGTATTTTATTTTCTTTGGAAATGCCTCATCATTAACAATGTTGACTGTATCTTTGTAAGTTAATTAGTCATCAATATTCTCTTCCCTGAGAATGTGTATATCTTTTGTTTGCTTCTTTACTGAATTCTCTGGAAATTTTAAAATTTGTTTATAGGAGTTCTTTCTATAATCTTAATACTAATCCTTAATCAGATTGTACATACCTTTTCCTACTTTGTTAATTTGTCTTTTCACTTTCTTAGGGTGACTTTTGATAAATACATATACTCATTTTAATATACCAAAATTTACTATCTTTTGTATGGTCAACACTCTGTGTCTTTTTATAAAAATCTTGTTTGTGTGCATATATTTTAAATTTTTGTAAGTTGTATACAAGTTTTGTCTCCCTTTCTCTCAAGGCCTATGTTACTGAGCTGTACTGTCTTGTAATATAGGTCTGCTCTGCTGGTTTTAATTGCCCTGGTCACATTGAATGTATCACACTGTACAGATCTAATCTCACTTATGCCCATTTTACAAATCAGGAAACTAAAGATACATTCATAAACCATCCTACTGATTTCACTTTTCTTAAGAAAAAGTGGTTAAGTAGAATTGGGATGCAGATAACTACCTGAATAGAAGACAAATGAGTACCACTGCTTCCTTTCATAAAAGCAAATCCAGCCGTGCTCTTATAAAGGGCTGTGAATTACCTACTGTGACAGATGCATGTATTTTTGAAGAAAGAAGCTATAACTTAGCCCAAATCATGACAAATAGATTTCATCTTCTGTGCCAACACCTGTCGCTCAATAATAGCTACTAGATAGCTTTGCTGAAAGGATTCTGGTTTTGTCTGAGCTCAGAAAAAGAGCAGTGATCAAGTAGCAATGTCTGCCAGAGCTTGGGAATGGGCACACACAGGTCTTGCCTCCTCCTGCACAGCAAGGCTCACCTTTCTCTGCCTCTGCAAGTGAACCCTGCTGCTTCTTAGAATCATGAGAAAAGCCAAGACTACCTGTGCTCTGTCTGTGCCTTGAAACAAAGACATTTGCTCATATCCACTGGGGGTCAGGCTCTAGCAGATGTGTCAAGTAGCAGACTCACAAAAGACACAGCTCAGGTCCATGTGGCCACAGGCATCCCCCAACCATCATTTTATGGACTCCATTTTCACCCAAGTGCTTCCACTTTAACTGGCTATGAGATGTGGCATTTTAGAATTAAGTCTCTGAAGAAGAACAGGCAGGCTGTAAAAACAGCTGCAAAGAAACTGCTTTTCTCTCTGAGCTCCTACACCATCAGTTTTGCAGCAGGTGGTTCCGTTTAATTCAGGCAGAATTTACCGAGAGCTGTGCAGTTCCCCGCACCACACTTCCCTTCAACAGCACAGCACGAGAACGACAAAAGCATCCGGTCCAACTCCTGGAACACAGTCCTGGGCATGCGTGTGCCTTCCTTTAATTCTACCTTTTCCTGCTTTGCTCAGAGTGATTTCACTTGAGAGGAGGAGACGAAGCTTGCCTTGTGCCATAACCAACCTATTCAATGACTCTGCACGAGCCCAGCTATCACTTTCCATGGAAGACATCAAGTGAGCCATTAAGAAATGGTCTCCCAAGCAAACCCAGTTCTTCAAGGGCAGTGGATATTAAGTGGAGTTAGTGGTTTGCATTAAACAAACACTCCATAAATATTTGGTTCAAGTGACACCTTGTAGTATAACACAAAATGTTCATGTCAGAAGGAATCTCAAGGATTATTTCAACCAATCTCTTCATTGTGCATATGAAGGGATATATTTTTGCAAAAAGTTATATGGCTTCTGGGACTAGAACTCTGTTTTCCTAACCCCTGGTACAGTAGCCCTTTTGCTACATTCTGCTGTATTTTATAACCAGGCTGAAAAATCTCAGAAGAATTATGCCTGGGAGCACATAGGAGAAATCCAACCAGAAACATACCTATCCCCACTCTCCTCCATGGGGCCACCATGCAACATGTGACACACAGGTGGAATCCAAGCCCCAATCCAGGTACATTTCTGGTGCCCTTAACTTCATATGACCTCCAAAGGCAAATCCCCCTAGTATGGATTTAATTTTTAAAAATTACTCCACTTAGAGTATCTCTAAATTTTAAAAGCATTATCATTAACAGGTTACTTCAAATTGTCCCTGTCAGCTAGAGCTGGGGGAAGCTCCAATGATTTTCCTCCAGAGAATAATAATTTGTTTCAAATTTTAAAGGACAAAACTTATTCTTGGCAACCTCCCGGAGGGAGAAGAACTATTTCCAATACTCTTTAATACATCTTGAAATAATTTATAAAACTTCAAGAATATATTATTCAGGAATGTGCATTTGCAGTCAAACAAGGAATAATTACTCACTGTTAGAGGAGTCCTTGGAAGGGACATTATCTTGCCTTTCATAGGTGATGGCTGAAAGAAACACCGTCTTAGAGCCACTTCCAGGTTAAAAGATGGCTACTTAGGAAACGAAAGCTAATTTGATTCGAAAAGATGTTTAATTAACCACCCCGTCTACAGCTCTGCCATTGAGTAGAAATCTTGATGTCATGTGCTTAAATTTGAGGAGACTACAACTAACAGAGACAATTGCTTTTTCTTCTCAAATGAGAGATTTTTTTTTTTTTTTTTTGAGACAGGGTCTCACTTTGTAGTTCAGGCTGGCCCTGAGCTCACTATATAGCCCAGGCAAGCCTGGAACTCTGCAATCCTCCTGTCTCTGCTGTAATCCGAGTGCTGGGATGACAGGCGTGAGCCACCACGCCTGGCACAGATGTTCTGATTTTATTAAATGGAGTCAACCAGGTCTTGGGCAAAATCTCAAAGGCAGCATCTCTTTTCACAGCCTCATATAATCAGGCTGTACTCCCTGAGGTTACGTACAATCTGAATAACCATGAGGTGGGAGATGTACCTCAGTTTGGGCGGTGGTAGAGTTGCAAGAGGGGTCTGCATATTAGCCAGTGACATTTTGAAATCATCTGTTTTGTTGTAACAAGCTGTGACTGTAAGTTAAGACATTCTAGGAATGGTGAATTCTCAAATGATGCTTATGATCACATACGCTAAATTAGGATGCATTTGGGGGGTAGGGGTGCAAAACTCCAGAAAAGCTCATCCACTCATGAAAATGAATGTGACCTCACAAAATGAGGACAAAAAGGAATCAGATGACCAGCCACAGAATGTCAGCAAGCACCGAAGGGACTGTTTATGGTGATTTATTTGCTGTCCCTATAACCCTCCCGTCCATTGCTCTACCAACTCTTAGTTATTACAAGGCTGGTATCACTTCCACGTACAGTGGTCTTGATTTTCCACCACTATTAGGACCACAATACTTGGTACAGTATCTCCAATAGGGGTTGAAGTTTCCTAGTGATCTTCAAAATATAATAAACACATTTCCTTCAAGTGAACTCACTGTCTAAAAATGACCAACATTACCCATTCACTTGAAATAAAATATAGAAACTAATGAAAACATTTGCTTGAGAATTGAAATTACCATTAGCTCAGTACACATATTCTTGTTCTGTCATAAGGGCTGATCACTAATATGTGTAGTTTTACTGGGAGTATATGAATTATTGTTCAGTAAAAGAACTTCAGTAAATGCTTTTTTTTTCCCAAAGAAAAGGAAAAAGACCCATGATCCCATGAGTAGGAGCAAAAATGCAAAGAGCTTTGGTTGTGAGAAACAGACTCAACAATTTAGCACTTTGTAACTTTCCATAGAAATTCCTCTTTCCAAATTCTCATAATTCTCAAGAACCATAGTTAATACTTGGTCTTTTAAAAATATTGTTCTAAACTTTTCTGTGTTTTTATGATTTCTATGCCATACAAAAAGAAAAATCTATAGGCCAGTAACTGTACCACATGCTACTTCTGTGTTTTCCAGTCTAAGTTTAACTTGAAATCACAGCCAATATTTGTCAATTAATGAACTTGGATCATGTTTTCTTTGGATGATCTATGGGGTCCTGTGGCAGTAGGAGCTTTCTTCTGCTGCTGCTAGATCTGGAAGCTAGTGGGAAAGATTTTTTTAGAACATCAGCCCCTATAATATGGTGGATGTATGGAGTTCACAAGCAATGAGGGCTAAAATACCCACTTAGAAGCCAGCAAAGATGCTAGATCCCAGGAGCTCCTGGGATTGGGGCTAGAACTGGTACTGGAAAACTGGGACACGGTTTGTAACAGGCTCCAGAGCATGGATTTGGAATCGGCATATTTATACCTAGTCAACCTAGAGATTTGGAAGTTGATACATGAAAAGATGAAGATACTTTCAAGTTTTTTAAAAACTCTCTTGACTTAAAAGCTGTAATTCCAATAATTTTTTTAAATGACAAAATTTGTCAGTATGAAGAATCTTAACAAAGCTGACACCCAAATTGACAAGAGAAATAATGTGCTGAAACATGGTGCTGAATAAAAAACATAACTTTGGTAAGGTTGAATCAGATGAACAAAGGAGGGTGTGGGTGTGAGGCATGAATCTTTGGCCTGATGACCTCCCTATTGCTCAAGAAGAAGGATGCAAAAGTCATGAAGAACCTACCCATGCCAACCTCCTAAATTTTCCTCTCATAAATGAAGCCAAGTGAAGTTTTGTTATGTGAGCACTATCCATTCATTGCTAAGTACATGTACTCTCCTGAGAGGGGAACAATATCTAGAATATATATAAAGAACACTGAAAATTAACCCCAGAAATTGGTGAACCCAATCAAAAAATCATTAAAGGAGCTGAACAGACATTCCTCAAAAAAAGTTCAAATTGCCAACAAGTATATGAAAACAATGTTCAGTACCTTTAATTACCCAAGAAAAGCAAATTGAAACTCACTAAGATTCTATATCATTCTTGTCAGATGCCTATCAAGAATGTAAAAAATAATGCTGGTAAGGATGGAGGGGAAAATGCACTCTTCTACACTATTTTGGGATTGTAAACTGGTCCAAGCATTAATAAAAAACCAATACAGAGATCTCTCAAAAGACTAAATTAACAGAAATACCACTAGACCCAACTATACTGCTTTGAGCATATTCCAGACAGAGTTAAAGACTACATATTTTAGCAATACATGCATACCCATGTCTATAGCAGGAGAATTCATGATAGCTAAGCTAGATACCTACCAACAGATGTATAGATAGAGAAAATGTAAGGGCGAATGAAAATTATGACTTCAGAGTTTTAAAATTTATTGCGGTGAAAGACACATTGCTGCTAATCTTGTAATACTCCTTGCTTCCAACAAACTTATCCCATCATTCTTGTCACTTTCTGAAGCAGTACTGAAAGGCCTATTTCTTGATTTAAAAAATTGTGTGGGTGTGTGTGTAGTGTGCTGTTGCCGAGTGTTGTTCAGTAGAAAAGCAGGCTCATAAACACATGCTGGTGCATCCTCATCCACTGTATTCACCAGATCTGGCATTGTGCAACTTCAAGATTTTCCCCCAAGTCAAAACGAGAATGAAAGGTAAACATTTTGAATTGATTCTGGAAGACAAGAGAGCAGTGACACCACAAGAGAAGATAGACGTGTATATATAATAGATATTACTCAGCTATGAAAAAGAATAAAGCCATGTCACTCGCCGAAAAATGAATGGTACTAGAAACCATGGTTTTGGATGAAGTTAGCCTGATTCATCAAATTAAATATTATATATTTTACATGAGAAAATTTAAAAATACATTGAAAATTTAAGTGAAGGAAAAATGATGAGAGAGAGAGCAAGAAAGAGAAAAAAAGAAAATAAAAGAAAAATGTGGGTAAATCGTGCCTGGAAAGTGCCAGTAGAGTTCTCCAGTTCTACACAGTAGGCAGAAGCATGGTGGAGATGGTCAGAGACTGCCAGGAATGGCCATGATTCCCTGAAGATGTTTAGCTTAGCTAAGAACAGGCCAAAGGGCAGTCACTGAGCCAGTTCTCATCAATAAGAAAACTAAGCAAATTGCTCTCTGAAGTAAACACACAGTTTTATTACTGATTTATAGA